>JADWQK010002089.1:0-91969 GCA_017933935.1 Sesamia nonagrioides | reverse complement strand
TACGGGTTGGTAGATGTCACATGGCTTCGAAGTTTTTGGCTCTAGGACATGCCGGTTTCAAAATCAAAATTGCTTATTTCAAATTAACCATCACTTGGTACTTTTGAATAGTCAATGTCGGTCAGTCCAAGAAAAGTGAAGCAAAATTGCACGTTCCAAAGCGTAGATCTCTATGGAGAAGAACGTGCAAGAAACTCCATGGACACTCTTTTAAAATCATAATATATGGGTTACATTTCTTTGTTACATATTTATGTTGCTTCTATCATGTGAGCACAATGTAAAATTAATTGAAACTGGCAGCTAAGAGATGACCAGTCTCCACTGACGGCCCTCGTTCACGAGCATGACGCGCGCATCAGCCCCACTTAGCTCAACCATATTGAAGGGAACCAAATGACCCAACAACACGCGCCACCATCAGCAAGACATTTGAGTGAGCATGACAAACTCTCAACTGCCAATCTCGCAATGTCAAACAAGTTATATATATATATATATATAAACCAACCATAGTCCATGGTGCCTCACATTCACAAACTTGAAAAGTGCTTTTACATTATACAATACTATATTACTTGCAAAATCATGGTAGCAAAATATTGTGCACAATGTTGAAATAAACAAATAAAATAAAAAAGGAATATTTGGAAAACAACAAAAAGGGGGAATGGTATCTCTTCCAAACCTACAAAATTGTCTGTGGCTGTGGAGCAGGACTGGCATTTATCCAAGCATTTTTATCAAGGATATAATCTTCCAGTTTATAATATGCTTGCTTACACAGCGTGCGTTTAATGCATGTTTTAAATTTGGACTCATTGAGTTGTTGAATCTCTAGCGGTACTTTATTATAAAATTTTACACAGTACCCCATAAAAGAGCTATTTACTTTAGCCAGTCTGAACCGAGGTTGATCTAAATTGTTTCTATTCCTAGTATTAAAATTGTGCCTGTCACTTATCTTCTTAAAAAGATCAATATTTTTCCGAACATACATAATGTTTTCATAAATGTATTGACAAGGGACCGTAAGGATGTTTATTTCTTTAAATAGTTCCCTAAGAGAATCGCATCTGCGGAGATTGTATATGCCTCTGATAGCTCTTTTCTGCAGAATAAAAATAGACTCTGTCTGCAGCCCGTCCCCAAAGCAAAATACCGTATGACATGATACTATGAAAATAGCTAAAATAGACTAGTCTCGCAGTATCTACATCAGTAAATTGACGGATTTTTCTGACAGCATATGCTGCTGAACTAAGCCGTCCTGCCAGAGATGTTAAATGAGGACCCCATTGTAGCCTCGAGTCAAGCGTGATCCCCAGGAAAACCGTGTTTTCGACGAATTCGAGTTTCTCCTTGTTCAATACTATATCGGAGTAAGTACTTTTAACATTTGGTAACGCAAATCTTATACACTTTGTCTTTTTTTCATTTAGTACTAAATTATTAGCGGTAAACCAATTTTGGACTTGCTGTAAAGCATTGTTTACGTCCTCATGGTTTGAGCAACGTCTATTGATTTTAAAAATTAACGAAGTATCATCAGCAAACATTACAATAT
Source organism: Sesamia nonagrioides (assembly GCA_017933935.1). Classification (NCBI taxonomy): domain Eukaryota; kingdom Metazoa; phylum Arthropoda; class Insecta; order Lepidoptera; family Noctuidae; genus Sesamia; species Sesamia nonagrioides. The sequence goes on along the minus strand of JADWQK010002089.1, from coordinate 90,402 downwards.
GTGGTTGTTTTTTTAATAGATGCGGTAGATCATTTATGTATACTTACTAAAAAGAGGAAAGGACCCAAAATTGAGCCTTGCGGTACACCCAAATTTCTTCACGATGTTTTCCTTTACCGTTTGTTTAGTGTATCTACTTACTAGCTAATATTAAAATCGTAATCATCATCTGCTTAGCCTTTTCCCAATTATGGTAGGAAGAACTAAGTGTGGATTCCAAACTTGTAACATAGAACATTAGCCCCGAGACAAGGATTTTGTTTAGACCACCTAAAAAAGTTTTAGGTCCGTATTACAGAACATCACTCAAAACTCAAGCTATAATTAAGTCTCGTTTGAAGCCTTTTGATTGGTTGAAACTAGTTTTAAGTAATGCTTGAGTCTTGAGTAACATTCTGTAATACGGACCTTAGAATGATGAACCAAACCATTATACATATGCAGTTCTTTATAATTATAAAAATGACAGCTTAGTTTAGTACTAAGTTGTCACTTTAGTATTAAGAACTTTGTATAAATCTTAAAACCATCATCATCTCAGCGTTAATCCTCGTCCCATCCAAAGCTTTTCAGCTTTGCAGTCTGGAGTCCGCTTTACCAGCCTTACTTCGATATTTTCCGTGAAGCGACTGCCGTCTGACCTCCACAACCCGAAGGCGATATCGAAGCATTGCAGTTAGACCAATTGTTGGACTTTTGAGGGCTCCAACAACCCTTAACGACTACCATTAGATGTTCGTATAGCAACCGGAACCAACGGCTTGTTTTAATCTTAATGAAGTTCGAAATTCAAAAACTGACTCAAAGGGTCCTTACCCTTTGAGTCAGTTTGGAACTAAAGTTAGATTCCGTTTTGTAATAAAGGCGTAGGTAAGTGTTTAATCAAATAAGTAGGACTCAGATAATTTGAACTTTGGTAATATTTACGTATAAGGTATGGCCTAAAATATATACCTACTTACTTACTAAAAGAGCAATGTATAAATGTTGTCACGTTTGTCTTGTAAGAAGACCATCGGTATGTTACGCAAGGTCAACAAAGGGCACGAATCTCAGCGGTCGCATTCAGTAATTGTGCAAACATAACGGATACAGCTGCTCAAATGCCAACTGTCAAGTCCTGACCCCTCGCTAGGCTTTACAATGACAATAAATAAAAAACATTCAAGTTGGTTTACATCCTATAAGCATACCTAAAACATTTTATTCGAAGACGGCGCCATTGCGTCAAGTTTCCACCGCCGCGCCGGTGCTATGGCATGGCTATGTCAAATATTTTCAAAGTATTCCAGACACTTTACGCTCCTTCTCGCTCTAATGCCCACACAATTAAATAATTAAAAAGGCTTTACTTAGAGTAAACAAGTAATTAGACGGTTAAGATTAAAAAGAAAAATTAAAATGCACTACGCCACGCTGCTTAAGTCTGACCAAATTTCTAAGCAAAAACATTATAAAAATCGTCACAGTCACCTCAATTTCTAACTATTTAAGTAGCGTGACCATTAGGTACAATTAAGATAAACAATTTTTTTGGACGGCTGCTTATAAGGTGCGTACAAATAACAAGAAAACACTTAATAAAGTTACAGTTAGATAAATTGGCATTCAAAATTTAATCTTTCTTAGCGTGTGTTTCCATTTCATCTGCCCTCGATTTCATCTGTTGCTAAGCACCATTGTGACAAAATTTTGGACTTGTTATGCTGTCTGTTTTGTCCGAGAAGTACCAGGTACGTAGACTGTTTTGTTCTGTTCGCGCGTCTTCGTCAGTGGGTCACTATTAATTGAATTCGGTAAAAACGGCGATTATACACGCACGCTTGACAATGGAATATACGTTTACATCGTTTCTTTGATTATGAAGGGTCTCGAGACTCTCTTTAGACATGTTATACGCAGAAAAGAATTTGTTCCATATTTTAAAAGTCTTGAGTTCCTTCAGAGTTTCTTGCAACATGCAACTAAGTTGTTACATATTGTTCAATATTTTTAAAACATGGAAGAAATTCTTATCTGTGTCTGTAAAATAAAGAAATTTCTAAAAATCGTAAATTACACACTTATGCAGGAGTTCTTGACGATGGAACGCAACAGAGTAATGTCAGAGATCCTTCAGATTGCAAGCATATTTACAAGCTACTTAAATAACGCCCGGCGGCTGCTGGAATCTCGGTGGACGCACTAGGTACCACAATGTCATCAAGATAACTTGTTTTATGTTCAGGCTGTGATTTATTTCTAAGTGTTCCCAGCAGTTAATTTATGTGTTTGTCTATAAAATACCAGCAGCATTTATTCAGTCGAATAAAAAATATGCGTATTCTTCAATCCTAAGCGGTGGCAGTTGAATAGTCGCTATTCTTGACGTTGCATCGCGAACCAAAAACAATCGGATCTCGGAATTCTTGAACGTGCGCGCAACGATGCATATCATTGACCATGGTGTATTTTTATTGCTTTTGTATGCATGGCAGATGTAATAGTCTACACTCTGAATTGAATTAAGGGACATTTAGTTTACTCCGTTATGCTATGTGGCCTAAAGTGGAACACCTTAGACCGCAGAAAGATATTGATTAAATGCAATCTGTGTTGTCGAGTATAGTCTGGAGAAGGTAGTAATAACAATATGCAGATTGGTTTTGCAAAGCCGAGCAATGCCACTGCAGTTTAATGTTAATTCTCTCTTTACCTGTGTAACAGCACAAGGGCCATATTTGAATGCAGTCCCTCATTCGAATATGGCCCTTGTGCCTAATTTTGAGGTCAGAGTTATGCAGATAGTCACACTAACTGCGTGGAAAGTAGGTAGAACTTACGAACTCCAGCCGGTTGATAACAACCTGGAATGATCATGATTTAGTATAGTTTCCATTGGTTCTGATGTGTATCCACGTCTGTGTTACCGGTGCCGCATTGACACCATGAAATCAGATGGCCTCATAAAGCTGGGCAGGAAGAGCATCACGCGTGAAATGCGTTATTGTTTGGATGGAGCCGTTTCGCGCCACTCGCTCGTCACAATGACAATTCACTGTTATGAATTCATCAACATGTAAAACCCCGCGAAAGCAATGTAGATTTTTCTGAAAGTGATAACTTTATTTAGGGACATAGAGCTAAAATAAAATTGACTCACGAATCGAGCAAAGGGGCTATCCATTAATTATGTGAGCCTTGAAATTTGTTTGGGAAAAATCATCAAAATATCGGAAGAGGGGAAGGGGAGAGAGAAGTTATCACATGTATTTATTTTTTCAGTATCATAAGGTTTTTGTATCAGCTGAATGATATTCATCGTTTTTACTTTGCCAGTGTTAACTGAAAAGAAATATAGAGAATATATTGATACCTAAGATATTTTATGCACCAAAGATTAGCAAGCAGATTTGAGAGCTCTTGGAGTTTGTTTGATTTAAACTTCGTTTATACAAAGAGTTTTTGCATTCGATTAAACTTCAGAATGTAGCCAAAAGAAAGAGACACATGAGAGGACTTAAAGTCGCAATAATGATATATCAAATATGTTCTAGTATATGTTTTTCTCATGATTACACCATTTGTTTATTATAATATTATTCTTCTGCTTATCAAAACAAAACTTCAACCTTTCTGAAACATTCCAATCAAGATCCTTAATTTCAGAATAAAATAAGACTAACTATAAACCTGTATTTAAAGTTAATTTTTGGGAACAAGTTTTAGAGGAGGAAGGGCTATGTCTTAAACCTCCCAAGTAGGTACTACCAAGGATGATAGGGGTTATCATCCTTGGTAGTACCTACTTGGTTTAAAAATGCTAAAAATACGATAACGTGATTAATTGACGGCACCAAAGTGTTATTAGGTTTTTCCTTTGGGGCCTTTTCAGTAGCATCAGGGAGTCTTGATTTGTGCCCAGCTGATGGCAATAGGCTCACCCCTATTAAATTACGTGGCATTTAAACATAACTGACAAAAGATGGTTGCACTATATTATTACGGGCATAAGCAGGTCCTATCTAAGTCTTCGGAAAATAGAGGCGTGTAGATGCAACATAAAAAAAGAAATAGTCGGTGGCTCGGAGAATTATGTTATAGAATGTAGTAAAAACTGCCATCAATTTCAAACTATTGTTAAAAAGCGTTGAAGATATAACATCATCTTTAAGAGCTTACATCATGAACAAGTCCCTCACGCATTTCCTATACTTTATTTTTAACTCTACAGAGAAAATATAGTTTAAAAACTAAAAAAAACATACTTTTATAAAATATCTAACCAAAAAGTTAAAAATAATTTAAAATAAAAGTGTAACGCGCTTTGTGCGATAATTTTTGTATATTAAGCGCCTCACGCTTTTTTTTTTAAATTATTTTTAACTTTTCAGTTTGCTATTTTGTAAAAGCATATTTTTTTAGTTTTTTAAACTATATTTATTTTCAACTTTTTAGTTCGATATTCTTTAAAAAAAAAAGAATATCGAACTAAAAACTCGTAGTCAAAGAGTTAAAGACGGACAAACAAACAAACAAGCAAGCATGCAAACATACAAGTGAAGCTAATAAAAAGTGTAAAAATACACCTAGAAGTTGCTACCTTCGCTCAATCTATGTATATGTACAGTACACATGATAAAAAGCAGCAAAGTATTATGAATTGAATAGGAGTCGCAAAAAACGCGGTGATGATTACAACCGCTTTCGGAAGAAAGCTGAGACGTTTCGCTAATTACTAGCATAACTGCATTTTTACTTTCGATTCTTCACACTTGCTACTTATTACGTCGTTATAAATAATATCAGGTTGATATAAATGCTTAGGTATGGGTCGATTGCTTAAAAACTCAGTTAGTTTCATTGGTTTAGTAGGCAGGTATTGTATCATCCGGCAGCCACAATGGCCGTTCTGGTCCAGTCGTTGGGTCATGCTAGCCGCCTGCGCATCCGTCATACCATCAAATCTGTGCCATTATGCTCACCACATAACATTATTTTATATAATTATGTAGATATCACGACACGCAGATTTATGTAATGGAGGCAATTACCCATAATAGTTGGTATTTAATGTTCTTCGTCAAGAAATACATAGTGTCAACCAGTTGATTTTGGACAATTTTCCGAACTTTACATTACACTTTAAAAACAAGTAGGTAAGTAACGAAAGTAGGCAAAAAACCAGTGAGTTAAGTCACAAAAAAAACAAGACTTTCTATTTTGTTATCGTTATTTTTTATTAACATTATTTTTCGAGTTGTTACTTAACGCTTTGTTGAAATATGGACGATACCGGTGCAGGCCCAAGTGGCCTACAATATGAACGCTCTGATTCCGACCGTTCATGTTATAAGCCACACTAGCCTCAGAGCCTCTAAGACTGACCAGAGCCGACGTTGACCGCACGTACATCGTCGTCCATAATAAAGATCATTCATCAACATAGTAATGATTCCGAAGAAAAAGAGGTCGAAACAAACACCACAGCGTTTTATAAAAAACTGCAGAAATTGTAGTTTGCGAATGGAGTATTTATTATATATTTTTTTTAAATAATTATAAACTAGCGTTTGACTGCAATCCCGCCTGATGGTAAGCAATGATGCAATCGTTGATGGTAAAGCGCGCTAGTTTATTAAGCCTGCATTCACTTAAAAAACCTTAGTGAATAGGAAGGAAGACGGCAGTTGAGCGAGGTGGTGCAATGTTAAACGCAACAACACGACCAACGATGCTGCGCCAGAGGGAGATTGATGTGGAGACCCTCCACGACCAAATTCCCGACAGAACAACATTTGACGCATCGTACCCGGCACACATCGCAACACAACTGGTCTGACCCGTCCTCCGTACGGCTTCACCAGACATCATGCCGGAACACGACAAATCGCTTGGCGGCAAGACTTTGTCTGGTGGGTGGTTACTTCTGCCGGCAGCCGATGTTATGGCCTACCACGGAGAGACCGCTGACCGACCATATTAGTTTATCTTACAATAATAGGAATTCATCTAAGTAGGTGATGTTAAATTTTTGTATTTAAACTATTAGTATTTCATAAAATACGTAGTTTGTATTCATGTCGAAAATTAAATGCTGTGCATCTCTGCTCCTATGAACCTCTTGTCTAAGCTAGCGCAAATGGAGTACCTATAGTTTATTATGAATCTATTTACTCCAGCTTTGAAGGCACTCAAATTGTAAGTCGACTTGAAGACCGCTGCAGGAAAATTGGTCCAGTTTTCGATGTACCTACGCGGTATAAAAAACGAGGCGAAAAGTTTCGTCCGGATCGTAGTGGTCGGTCGTAAGAGATTTTTTCAAACTACATGAGGAAGACGTTCCTGGTCAAACTTCTTTGAGAAAACAATCGGAAGCAACCGATCACAGTTTCATTTAAAGTCTCGACCGTTTCAAGGTATCGGGAAACAACCCACAAAATCCCCGGGACTTCTCAGAATAAAAAAATAGAATCGATTTAATTATGGATCAGATGTGTAAATCCATCAATAAAATCAGCAGTTTGCTAGTGATTTTTGTAATGATGCCACCTGCATTTATTCAAAGCTTTGTAAAGTATCTACCAAGTTCCAAACATTCAATACATTTTCTTGGTAATGGCTTTTTTAATGTTCCTTTCGTTTTCATATACACATGTATTCTCGAAGAAATAAAAAAAAAATCTTCGATATTTTTTAACGCTTGTTCTTTTATTTGATTTTATAAACGGGTTTTTAAATTCGCTGTAACTAGTGGTGGTTGGTTTAGCGTTTATTGTTTCCAAATCAAATATTTGGATATTGGAGACATTTTCAGACAGTCTGCAATAGTTCTTGCGTAAAAGCAATAAGTTTTACTCAAATACGAAGTAAACATACTCGGATTTTTTTTTCGGACTTTTTTCGGCCAGTGCCGCGAGTGTCAAAAGTCCCGTAAGAAGAGCCCGAAGAACCGACTCGAGACAACTGGATAAACAAAAACTTCTGGGATGTCGGGACGTCCCGCACTTATCCTAGTCTAGATATTATTATTTTGGTCAGGCAGATTGGTCTTTTGAGGTAGAGCCACACAGATTTGAATGGACCTGTTGAGTCAGTGCATGCCTATGTCCCTAATCGTGTAGCACAACTGTGTAGTCAGCATACATGTATGAATATCAGTTTATATTTTGAGTCGGTAATAGCTCGTAGGTATCTAAACCGGGCACTTCCTCTCACAGCATCGCGAGGCCATATCCGCTTTTAAATAATGAGGTAAACTAAAAATGTAAATAACTTTGCAATTCCATTTCGAGGCCTGAACAATTTCTGGTTTTATTCCGATCGAGGGCAATGTGTCCATTTGTGAAAAAATATTGTTTGGACCATACTGTTTTGGTCAGTGGAACTTTTTCCTTGACTATAGTTGGCTATAGATGCTTCAGATAATGTAAAGTCCACCAAATAAATGTACGATATGATTTTGGCTTTTTATTTCGTTATGACTTGTATCTTAAATACCTCATCAAATCTCTATTTTTGGGAACCGGTCTCCTTTTTTTTAGTCCATTTGCGTATTTAAAAAGAAGTAACTAATTAATCGTCATGAATCCTCGAAGGGTGGAGCAGTTGTGGCCAAAATTAATACCCATACCATACATTATGTATCCTCATTTAGGTAATATTTGTCCGTCGATTTACTAAAGAAATACAATTCTCATCAGAAAGGTCTAATTAAGAATCCACACCAAAATAAAAGTTAGCGGTTTTTGTTAAAGCACCGTACAGTTCGATGCTAATATTCTTCCCTGGACGTTATTCAAAGTTAATGAAACCGCAAACTACATCTCCATTCATCAGAAATACGCCATTTTATGGATTTAGCAACTGGTCTTTACTTCGCGTACGATCTTTTATTGGACAGGTAGAGTTTTATTGCCAGTTCATTTCGGTAGGCACCTATAAAAACCAGCAATATATCCATACTAGTCCATACTAATATTATAAATGCGAAAGTAACTCTGTCTGTCTGACTGTTACGCTTTCCCGCTTAAACCTCTCAACCGATTTTGATGAAATTTGGCACAGACAATCTTTAGACCCCGAGAAAGAACACAGGCTACCTTTAATCCCGGAAAAATTTGATATTCCCGAGGGAAACCTAAAAAGCGCGATATAACCGAACTCCACGCGGGCGAAGCCGCGGGCGGAAAGCTAGTTTAATTATAATGGTTATAAATAGAGAGCTCAGGGTATAAGCTACCGGCACCCTGAACTCTCTCTCCCGTTTATTGTATTTACTCGTTGTTTAAAGGTAATTAGTGATTAGCGACTGTTTAATCATACATTTTTGAAGTTTAAACGTCACTTAACTTTACACATCGTTTATAAACAAACCCAACTTCCAAAGCTAGCGGAGGATTAATTATTTGATAGTCGCTATCTATGCTAATATATAAAGCTAAAGAGTTTGTTTGAACGCGCTAATCTCAGGAACTACTAGGTACTCGATTTGAAAAATTCTTTTTGCGTTGGATAGCCTATTAATCCAAGAAGACTTTATAACATCACGCTGCGACCAAGAGGAGCGGAACATAACTAACTCCACGCGAACGAAGTCGCTGGCAGCCGCTAGTAAGTTATAGTACCGACAATTATAACATTTAAGTATAGCAACACTTAGTACTTTAGTAGCCTAGAACCAGCAGGGTAATTGCGTAACACATTAACAGTCGCGATGGGATTCATTTTGTCAACATGATACATTGCATTGTTTAGTTATTCAGCAGACACATTTATTGAACAGATGGAGCAATATATTAGCAATATGCTTCAAAATGATTCAAATTGACAGTAATAGTGTGTTACACAATTGTGGTGCAGGTCATCATCATCAACCTTATTATCGTCCCACTGCTGGGCACAGGTCTCCTCTCATACAGAGAAGGACTAGGATGCTAACGTCTTGTAGCATTCAATGCCGCCAAAACACAGGCGTGTCTTTTCACCGTCAAAAGGAGCCCGTTCACCTTGGCTCCTACTTTTCGAAATGTGTCCTTGGAGTGTTCCGACCGCCTTCAGCTTTTGGGAGTTGAGATTTCCTCGAACCTTAACTTTGGGCAGTTCATTGAGTCCAAGGCCACGGTGGCTGCCAGGAAACTTGGCGTTATCGGAAAGGTCCGGCAGTACTTCACACCTGGGCAGCTTCTAATGTTATACAAAGCACAGGTCCGTTCGTGTGTGGAGTACTGCAGCCACATTTGGGCTGGTGCTGCCAAGTGTCACCTGGCCACTTTTGATTCAGTGGAGAGACGTGCAAAGAGGCTGATTGGTGACCCTGATCTAACTCGAGTTGGTCTCCAAAGCCCAGAGCACAGGCGTAGAGTAGCCAGCCTTTCGGTGTTCTATAGGATGCATTTCGGGGAGTGTGCGATGGAATTGCATGATTTAATTCCCCCATCTCCGTTCCACCAGTGGACGACCCATCGCATCGTACGGCTGGTTTCCACCCTTACGTTGTTAACACCACTACGATCCGGCCTCCTTTATACCGCGTACATCGAGTGACTGGAACAATTTGCCAGCAGCGGTGTTTCCGTCGGATTACAATTTGAGTGTCTTCAAGGCTAGAGTGAATAGGCTCTTAATAAACTAGTGCGCTTTACCATCAACGATTGCGTCACTGCTTACCATCAGGCAGGGTTGCGGTCAAGCGCTAGTTTATAAAATATAAAAAAAAAAGTGCAGGTACCTACCTACCTGAAAAATTTAGGCAATTAAATACACAGGTATTCTTTCAAGCTTACATAGAGCACTTAATAAAGTCATTAAGTGCAGATCTATTAACCCATATTTTATAATCTCTCTAAACTTGTTCCTGTGTTGATTGATAGCTTCTCGATTATTTCGAATCGATACTACTAACCATTAATTATGTTGACTTCGATATAAACACAAAAAGTTGTTCAGGTTACAAAAAAAAAAAAGGTTGTTCGTGATTGTAGACTTCGTCAAAATATGTACAAATTAGATAGTGCTTAAATGGGAGATGCCTATTGGCAAATGGTAAAACATATCTACTTGTTTGAAAATACTGTCTGTTTATTTATCTTCGGAGATTTCTGAGTATCTATACTTACCTACAAGAAGCCACCTCTCCAATTAGTATACCTGAAGCATTGTTTATTCAATCATCATAAGTGGAGACGCGTGGTTTCCTTCAAGTAGAAATGATTTACTTAGGCGCCTACTGCCTACTTACTCTTTCACAAGGTGACGAATGAACTAATTCCATACATTATGATGCGCCATACGCCTGGGGCCTGAGTATGATTAAACTATTCGTAATGTGAGATATTTCACTATACACGCACTGGTTTCAAGTCGTCTCGTCGAACTAGTGCAAAGGAGATCCCATTACATCGATGATACTATAATTATTGAAAGCAACAACGGCTCAGTGAGCAAGTCATTGGGTTAATGGCACGCCCGGATCGCTGCATTGCTAATCCATCCAAGCGTAACGTTAAACACCCCTATAGATATTTATTATCGGAACGGAATATCAAGATTGTTTGTTTGTGGTTTACAGAAGTGCTACATCTGATTGGTGAGCCAGACTTTCGCGATGTGAGACTAAGATGGGAGTACGGCAAGCCTGATGAAGAAGACAGGCCTAAAGTATTGGCATTTCAAGTGCATTACTGTGAGTTGCAAGCATGGGGTCAATATCGCTGCAGGACCAAGGTACTTACTGAATTAAAAAATGTTGTCGTGAACTTAAGAACCAATATGGCACAGTCGTGTGAAATATGTATAGTAAGTTGTTAAAAACTATGACGTTCTACAATGGTATATGTTAGCAATGAGTTGGCACTCCGAAACGGGAGATAATAGGCTGGGGTTTGCGCGCCGAGCGTGACTGCGGCGTGACTGTGACAAGGAACATGCCCGCCAGTCATTTACTGTATTTACGTGTTAATACAGCATCGCTGCCAGAGTTTGTAGCCTTTCTCTTTTATTGAATCAGATTACATTTAAACATTGAGCTTTACGTTGACATCATTATCCACACTAAGCTACAATAAAGTTTACTGCTGGCAATCTTGCCGTTAAAACGATGCTAGGTAAACCTGTTTCTTGGTTGCAGTAAATTGCCTGAAAATGCTAGGTAACGTAATCTGAGGGAATAAACCGCTTGATGAAATATATAATGTTATTTTTGTCTTCAAGGTGATTGACACAACCGAAGAAGAAAAATCTACCAAACTGTCGCCCAGTACTACAGAAGCTTCAACCACCACGAGCCAGCCGTCTGGAATTAGGCGCGGGCGCATGTACAGCACGCGCATAGTCGGTTTGCGAATGGCTACAACATACTCCTTCGAAGTAAGGCCAGTCCGACGAGACGCCCGAGACTTGGCTGACCCGCAATCGATTAGCTCGAAAATTGTCATCGTACCCACGAAAGGATGTAAGGAATTTTAAGTTTTTCATTGCAACCACTGTCGAGTTCAAATAGACAATCCATGCAACAAGACCTGAATACAACCATCTTGAATGAATTAGGCAAAATACTCAAAGAGTACTCAACGTAAACGCTACAGCTTAAGTCACACTGCAGGGAAATAAATGTAGATATGACCAATGACCAAACGTTAAAAAAATATTGTTTTTCCAGTTTCAGCTCGCGCCACACAATGCCTGCCACACGCAAGTGAAGTTGAAGTATCAACGGGTCCGTTCTTCGGAGGTCGCATTGCTGTGGAAGCAGCAGATGGCGGCCCGGAGCGATGTTCAATACAGGGCAATCCGAATAGCGCCCAAGATGCGTACATCTTGCGGATACACCATGACGAGTGCGGGTCTGAAGTGAACGACACTACAGTCGCTACCTACGTGATTGTGCAGGAGAATCTACCTATTCTTACGCACAGCACAAGAAGGTAAGTTAACAGATAATTGGAAATTAAAAACTGACGTGTTCTCACGACTTAGCTGCAGAACAGGATATATTGCAAAAACAATTCAGTCTAAGGCGCTTTTCCGATTACCTACTTATGTTCAAAATTTCATCCAGGTTCTTGGTACTCTGTACCTATAAACCCGAGACACTGACAGTCAGAGCCGGCATCAACTTGCCAAAATCCAACCCCGGGGACGTGCTGCATCAGTATAAACCTTCGAGTGGATCTGTCGAACCCTACGAGAACCAGGACATGGACTACAACGAGTTACAACCTGCCAGGCTCGAAGCGAGAAAGGAGGAGTCACAACAAAGTATGTATATTGTATCCTAAACGGTTCGTCAATGATTTGGTTATGATTTATTACCGTCCTCTTTACGTTAGATTTATTATTCCAGGTGCGTTTGGTGAGGTCACATTGGTTATGTTCTTAGTAGTGGCTGCTTTTGGCGGCGTCGCACTCTTAATATGGAAGGTGGTACCGCAAGCTGATAGGGACAATATATCTATCGCGACGGTCTCGTCCCTGGCGCGCAGTGGGATCTTCAGCAGACGGAATATAGACAGATTCTCTGACAAAAGCTCTGTGTATTCAATTTCGCTGTCGGAAAAGGATGAAGGAACAATTAAAAAGCCTAACGACGGCGATAATACATCCGAAGCGTGATTATTTTGTAATATTATTGTGATTGATTTAATTTAATTAAGAGGTGTAAGTGCACGTTTTGTTCGGACTGAAAATATCGTAGTTGGTCAAGTTGAATAAGGTCGAATTTGACCAAACGTTTAGACCCTATTAGATTTAAGTCTTATACTGCGAATAGATTTTCATTTACTGACAGTTTTTCGATACAATATACTGTCCGAGAATCGAGATATCAGATTTTGCTAAAAACAGCCCTAAATATTGTATGTATGTGAAAATATAAAGACCCTAAACAAGATGTTAGAACTTAAAATTTTGGGCTGATTCCCGAGGTATTCTGAGAATATCTGTTGTTTATGTAGTACGAAAAAATGGAATGATATTTAAATGTATTGATAAGTTTATTTGATAGAAACTACTTATTGACTTTACTTCAACGTGGCCAGTATTTGTTTTGCACTTGGATCACTAACATTAATGCTATGATTGCCATAGATACTATCGACTATCCATTATTTAAGACTTGTGCGGAGCGGACATACTGAATCTAATTTGGAATTAATTTTGGTACATATTTGTTAATGGTAGTAAAAGTATGTAGTTAAACAATATTCCACGTTTTTCGTATGTCCGAATGTGTTGAATTTAATTTTAAGTTAATAGAAAAAAAGAGTGTGAATAAAACAAATAATATGAAAATTACGGTGTTTTATTTGAACATATCTTGTGATTCGTCCAGTACAAATATTTGTTTTTCCATCTTCACTTCTGGGAAAATAAACTGGTTGACAATTTCGTTTAGTTCTTCTAAAGCTATTTGGGCGTGAAGACGAACAGTTGTGTCCTCATTATTGTCTCTATACAGGTTTTTTAGTGTTCTGTATATAGGGAGTAGATTATCTTTTAGTTGTAGTAAGGTCTCCTTGCCTAAACCTTTTATTAAGCTTGATATGACCATGACAGCTGCTCGTCGACACTCTATTGCTTTGTCAGTTTCTAATATACTCCAAATACAATACAGCATCTAAAACAAAATGTGAGCAAATTGTACAGTTGTTGTCTAACTACGACATATGTTACACTACGGTTTTAGATTCTGTACAGAATATTAAGGGGTGCAGAAAAGAGGATTTTCTGATGATAAAAAATATATTTTACTATTTGTGTTATAAAATTTAAAGTTAAACAACACGGCTTATTTTTAAATGCTTAAAAAATCCTGTTGTCTGAGGCTCTGTTGTCTAATAGCCTTATAATGTTTTTTTTTCTAAAATATATTTTTACCTCATATATAATACTTCCTATTCTGTAGTGCAGCACCAGCGCAATTTCAGCCAGGTTTGACAAGGCGGATGTCCGGATCAGAGGATCTCCATCATTTACTCCACAAAGCATTGTGTTAAGTAAGATAGTCTTGTGCACTATTGCCATTTCACCTGTGATAATAATAAATTATATTTATTGCCTTATTTCATTATACTGCCTAACAAGCCTCTGTGTGTTGGTCTGGGGTACTCACACACCTTGCATTTTTCTGAGATCCCAGGGTCTCCAGAAAAAACGAACGAACATATTGAAAACGGTGGGACATTTTACAGTACCTAACGAGCCGCTCACTCGTAGTCCAAAGAGTTAGAGACGGACAAACAAACAAACAAACAAACAAACAAGCAAGCAAGCAAACAAACAAGCAAGCAAGCAAACATACAAGTGAAGCTAATAAACAGCAAGCAAAAAAGGAGTCTCGCATGATTTTAAATAATAACTAGTCCGTATTTACCTAATCTCCTGGTAACTTTTACAATAACATCGCCGATCTTCATCCTCAACTCTGCGTCTTTATTTTGACACTCATTTGATGAAACATTCTTCTGTTCCACAGTTCTCATCTCGTGTAAGAACTCCTTACATAGTATTTGCAATACATCTTCAGTGCAGTGTGTGCAGAGCGACGCTAGACCGTTAACAGCTGATAAGTAGATATAGGAATCTGGATCCTTTAGCTGTTCCTGCAAAATTGTAGAAAATGGAAAATATATTAAGTACAATCATTCTAAACCATCAAGAACTTAGGTTTACATTGTGATGTAACAATCCTTGAAGCACTTGTATAATATAAAGTAATATTATCTATTATTGTAATATAATATAGATTAGGGTTGTAACGGAGCTTCGCCTCCACTTCCCTTACTGCGGAAGTTCCGCAAGAAATCGTATCTTCGCTTTCGCCTCCGCACAATTTTTGCGGAGTTATAACGGATGTTTATTTACGTATTTATAAAATAAATAACGCGCAGGCTGCGACGCTCGACAACCGTCCGGCCGCGTTTGAGCGCGAAATGGTCAAGAATCAACTAGTGCGAGGCGGGAATGCGGCAAACACAATTTGTTTCTCCTTAATTTTTATTACAAGATGGTAATATTTTTTTACCAAGTATACTACTATTAATGTACGTATTTAAAATAAAAATTGTGTTCTAATTAACTGTAAATTTCAATTTTTTCTATATGTACTTTCACCTCCGCCTCCGTTAACCTCCACATCCGCGGAGGTGAGACTCGTCCCCTCCGCTAAATAGCCTCCGTTACAACCCTAATATAGATAAAATATGTTACGCTTGACCGCAATCCCGCCTGATGGTAGTCGGAAAGTGAGTTGGTTTGTTTGTTCCGCTTTCACGCCGTAACTACTGAACCGATTGCTTTGAAATTTTGCAGGCGTAAAGTTAGAAGTCCAGATTAAATAATATGCTACTTTTTATCCCGAAAAATTTATATTCCCGGGGGAAATCAAATACATAACAGACACATACACACACAGGACACATAGGAACATTTTTGATCCTGCTATTTCCTCAGGATTGGGGCTCATTTGAAATCAAACAAAAGGATGCAATTAGTACACAATAATTTTATAAAAAAAAAAAACATACCTGGAAAATGCAAAATATGTAATGTTTTTTCGAAATAGTTTCAGCATCTTCAGCATCAATAAGTTTTGTTAGTGAAATGATTCCATGTGCTCTTACAGGTAACAGCTCATCAAATATGTCAGATATTGCCTTCTCACATGCAGTATCTTTCTTTTGAGGTACTTCTTCAGATATCAGGGACAGTGCTTCCTTACAGAGAATACTGTTCAAACTTGAATCATTCTCGCTTATTCTTCTCAAAACAGGAATTAAGTTTCTAAGCTTTATATCTATTTTATTTGAATTTGACAGAATAGTATTTAATAGTACCAGAGCAATAGTGACACATTCATCTTCCTTATCTGAATTCTGTTTTAAAATAAAATGTTCAACAAAATCAGATACAATCATGGGGTTTGTCTTTAAAGCAGTCACAATCTTGGGTGATGTGGATATTTCTGAGAGTAACTGAAGAATTATTGCATACTGTTGATCAGTTTCATCTATTATAACAGGGTCATCCTCACTGAATAATATTTCCTTATTTCCTATTCTTTTTCTTCTATCATGTATGTCTACTAAAACTTTTAAAGCTATTGAAAATATATTAGTTACAAGAGCATTGTCAGTAGTACTTTTAAATAAGTCCATAAAGTATATCACAGCTTCATCTTTTGCATAATCTTCACTGCTTGCCACTGATTTGACAGCAATACCAGCATCAAATTCTTCAACAAGAATTCCTGAATTACGGAAAACTTCTTTACCAAATAAAAATGTTTTAACCATATCTAATAATTCTTCTTTGCTTAGTTTCTCTAAACTTTTTAATATAATATCTTTCAATTTAATTTTCAATTCATGATTCTTTGTACACTTAACTCCAATGGAATAAATTAAATATAGGTTTGGTATTAAAAATTGAATAGGCCAGTCTAGTTTGGTGGAACACACACAAGCATGTAAAACATTTATCTTTTGATCAACTTCTTGAGGGGATATTATGACAGTACCAGGCAAATTATAATTTGTAGTTAAATAATTGTAATCAAAGGCCTGAAATATCCTACCAACTAATAATACCACAGGTCCTGCCTGAGGGAACTTATCATTTAAGTTTAACACACATGCTACAGCTGCTGCTAAATAATGTGTGTTGTTCACAGTCAGTATCTCTTGCAACTGAGAACAAATATTGGCAAGATATTCACCTTCTGAAGTACTTCCATGTCTTGCTGCTACGATTCTACAAATCATGTCAATTTTCTTCCATTCAAAACCCGTGTCTATTTCATAGCTTTCTATAAAACATCTGATCAAGCTCAGTAAGCCTCCTGAAGTTATCAACCTTTGGCTCAACTCCTTTGCTATGACCCTTTTAGCAAATGCTGGTGGAGATGGTTCTGTACCACTCTGTAGGACCAATAGCTCCTTCATAAGAATGGGTTGAAAACAATTATTTACAAGATGATTATAAACACTGACATATTTTTTCCTGTCTTCACTGAGCTTATCATATATTTCTTGTGTCATAGTAAAATTATTGTATGTGCCTGGTTTTTTAAATGGTGCAAAAGATAATTGAATCAATGCTGCCAAATAATCTGAGAGGTGCAGAGTAATGATTATAGTTTTGAGGGCAGATACACTGTAAATCCTTGTGATGAAATCTGTGCAGTCTACAAGCATCTCATACTTTTGTTCATCATTTAAGGAAATTCTAGGAAGCATGGCTCCGGTAAGACATCTCTTTGACAACTTTAATCCAAGCCCTGGTATGAGACATGGTGAAATACCAAGAGTTATTATTAGTTGAAAACAGGTTCTTAAAAGTTTTTGGTTCTTCACACTGATCAGAATAGTTTCGTCGTTTTTTAGCTCAGTAGCAAGTTCGTCTATAGCTCTGAATATCTTTTGTAAAAACGATTTCAATGTTCTGAAAGAGTCATCTGATATCAACTGAGTTTTATTTAAGGCGATATCTTTAAGTATTGAAACAAATTCACTATGCCCTTCTGAAATGGATAAGAAAATAGAATGTATACAAAAATAACAACAAAATAGCAACAAAACAACCAAACAACAGTGACAAAAATTATTACCTGTATGTGTGAGTTTTTCTATTTTGTTGAATATCGACTGGAGCTGTGCCATATTTTCACTGTACCTTTATGGTTTGATATGCTACGATAAAATTATTAACCTTCCTCTGAAAATAAAAAGTAAATACAAAACAAATAACTGGAGTAGGTTGACTCGACTTCATCGACTTGACATCTAAGTAAATATTTTGACAATGACATTTTTTTTTTGGTTCATTTCTTTCCGTTCGGGCGAATGGAAAAGGCAAAGGCATAGTACGCCATACAGCCAAGTCCTCAGTAATTTTTTTTTCTTCATTAAATATCTATCCTAACTTATCCTAGCAAAACTTAACCTAAACTAACTCCTTTCGTTTTACGCGTTTGGACGATAAGGAGCGGTTTAGCGTAAAGACATGATGAGGCCACTAAGCTACAATATTTCACTGTTCTTTTTGAATTATTCACTGAATGCACTTTTTACTACATAAATCACGCGTTTTTATTTAGTAAACGACACTATAAATAATTTTAAAAGTCCAATGAAAAATGAGCGTGACACTCATCTTGACATTCCCGCCAAAACCTTGACAATGACAATTGATCGCCTTTGTTGATGATTTTGATTTCCGAACGAACCTAGCTAGTGTTGAATAAGAGTAAAACCGTTAGTCACATAAATAAATAAACTTTTAATCACTCTGGATTCGGTGGAGAGGCGTGCGAAGAGGCTGATTGGTGACCCTGATTTAACTCGAGATGGTCTCCAAAGCCTAGAGCATAGGCGTAGATTAGCTAGCCTTTCGGTGTTCTATAGGACGCATTTTGGGGAGCAAGCTATCGCTCAGGTGCAAAATGCGCTTGTACAAAGCTTGCATACGCCCGATTATGACCTACGCTTGTCCAGTCTTCGCACATGCCAAGCCACGTCATATCCATAGGATGCAAGTAGTCCAAAACCGATTCCTCCGTAAAGCCACAAACGCCCCTTGGTTCGTCCGAAATGAGATCCTCCATCTTCATCTCAAAAACCCCGCCATCCAGCAGTTCATGAAACGCCTTTCCAAGCGTTTCTTTAACACTGCTGCCAAGCACCGCAATCCTCTTATAGCAGCGGCCGCCAATTACACTCCCTCCACCATCTCCCGACTTCGCCGCCCTCGGCATGCTCTCTCAGACCCCGATGACCCCATTACCCTCCTCCAAGAGGCCAATAGGGCCACCAGCACATTACACAAACACAAAACGACCTACCGACCTCGCCGTGTCGTGGCGTCGCCTTTCAGGCCTCGCTTGGAACTTATTAGCGAGGATCCTGGCCCTAAACTACGACTCCGCGGTCTGATGATAACTTGCATTGACTTACCGAGCTTGTAGTTGTCTCAGCCGGTACTTAGATGATGTAATGATCTGCTTCGCCTTGTTATGAGATGTGTGCCAGCTATGATTATCCTATGTTCTTTGTTAACCTCTCAAGACCTCGATCTGTAGGGATTAAGCAATCATCATTTGCTTGTTTTGGAACTAAGTGCGCAGGGCCAATCTTACTTTTATAACTTGGGTGACATTTATATTTGTTCGATTGTTTACTCGTATTTACTTTTAACCTCCAAATGAGGGCTTGTGTGTTACAGAGCCTCGCGCTCTGGCTTAAGTACTTTGTGCTACTCAACGATGATATTGGATGTCCCTTGTCTGTGACCCTCGCCCTGCGGCTCGGGATTTTCTTTGTTAGGCTAGAATAACTCTACGCCTCCTTTAGAACTTGCACATGCGACCCACGCCACATGTGACCTACACCCTACGGGCTAGGATTAACTTGGAAGCGATAGCAACTCTACCGCTCATGCAGATTCTTGCACATGTGACCCATACCCTGCCTGTATGGGATTTTCTTGTATGGCTATAGCAATTCTACGGCCCCTTCATTCAGAACTTGCACAGATCGACAGGACATACAACTTTTGATACAAATAGCGTTACTCGACTTCAGTAACTTCCTTTAGTTCAAACTACCGTAATACATATACGATTAGATTAACAACAAGTAATTAGATAAACCCTAGGCACTTAGCTTTCATTAACTGGAGGCTTCTGGCATGTTCGGGAGCTCACTCAATTCACACTAGACTTTAAACTATTCTTATATGACTGTACTCGATGCCGGCGATGATTCAAAAGGGCGTTTCGCTTGGCTTGGCTTCGTTAGGTGAAAATCCACAGACTATAAAGTACCATAGTCATGATATTCTCGCTTACCTTGTGCAGAAGTGTCAGTGATCTTGCGAGAATGTCTTCTTATGTATTATTATGAGTGATTTCGCGCTAAGTCGCGACACGCCGCCGAGGTCCACCGCGACGCGCTCCACGTAGTAATCCCCTCCCCCGTCCCTTGTCCGATGAAGGCCAGCCTGCGCCGCAGCTGAGCCAGTAATATCATAATGTCCCAACAATAACCTCTGAGTTTGTTTCGGTGTTTCTTCTCAGAGCTAGTACTAGGAAACGCCGCGGTCATCAAACCATTAAGTATAACTTTCGATACAGCCGTCCCCTGCTGTCCTCTCTAGCGACGCCCTAAGCCGAGGTGCGTCCCCACAGGGGGTGCTCTTAGTGTGTAGTCGCCTAATTTTAAGTTAGTTTTAAGTGCCCCTGGCTGGAGGCTTTAATTTTTAATTAAGGCATCCACAGGAAAGTCCGGTTAAGTAGTTACGGCTTACGGCCTCTAATGGCCACCTACGAGATGCCTTATCAAAACAAAAAAAAAGACTCTAAAAAAAACACTAGATAATTAAAAAATACCTAAGCTATAAACACATACATACTATTACCAAAATACATACTTATAATATATTATATACATACAAAACTAAAATTTAGGAGAGAGGTGTTACAATAATTACTGTACACTAATTCCCATTTCCGATTAAAAACATTTGATAGTTTGGTCCCATGTACAACTCTAAACTGTCAAATTGATAGTGTCATATTCATAAATGCCAAAAATTGAAATCTTCTTTGGACTTTTTGGCGGGAGTTTGAATTGAACAGACGCGGTTTTTTCAAATCTTGTAAAAAGTTTGATATTTTAGAGAAAAATCTATTCGCTGTGATGGTAGGAAGAGCGAAGCGAAAGAAAAAAGAAGACGATTTTGCAGATGCAGAAAGCGGCTCATCTGATACTGAGGATATGGTCGATAAGTATAAGATCTTCAAAGTTGAAAACTATGTACGTCAATACCCCGAGGATGGCGGGAATTTTGAATATCTAGTTATTTATGAAAGCTCCGACGCAAATCCTCTGGGTGAGAAGGATCTCATGTCCATGGGAGCTTCACTCCAGCGGTACAACAAAGGGATTAAGAGGTTTAAGAGATTAAATCGCTATAAAATTGGCGCCATTTTTGAGCGACCTGGGTTGGCCAATCTTGCTCTAAATAATCTTAAAGCTCAGAATGATTTGAAACTTAAAGCGACTATTCCTGCAGCTTCCAGTGAAACTACTGGCGTTATAAGAAACGTCCCAACTGATATGTCTAATCAACATATTTACAACGGTATTTCCAGTTCCAAAAATGTCGTAGCAGTCCGCCGTCTTATGCGTCGGGTTCGCGATGAACAAGGTAACACCAGCCTACAGCCCACACAGACAGTCGCCATTACCTTTGCCTGCCCGAACCTGCCCAGCAATGTCGACATCAACGCCTGGTATTTTGAGGTGAGCCCTTATACGCCCCCTGTTAATCAGTGCTTAAAATGCCTGCGTTTTGGACACATTGGAAAGTTCTGTAAAAATGCACAGAAATGCTCCATTTGTGGAGAAGGACATCATTTCTCCGATTGTAATAAGAGTGCTAAGGAAGCAGTCTGCACAAACTGCAAGGGCAATCACATAGCCATATCAGCAGAATGCCCAATTAAAAAGAAAAAGATTGAGGAAAATAAAATAAAAAGCAGAAATGTCACTTATGCTAATTTATTAAATGGAAAGTCATTTCCTCCTTTAATTCCCAAAAAACCCATTGACCAGATTAGAGATTTTCTTGAAAATGATGATTTCACACAATTACTTGTCACATCAATTACTAAAATAGTTTTGTCTTTAAAAAAGGACAAAGAAACAAAAATTACAACTGACAATATAAAAAGCATTCTATTGGATACCTTCTCAACTTTAAAAAAAGATAGAACTAAGTAATACTTTTCCTTGTTTGTTTTTAATATGGATAGTTTAAATATAATTCAATGGAACGCCCAAAGTCTCTTAAAGAATAAACATGCTTTTACTTACTTTTTATACAATAATAATATTCACATAGCTTTAATCTCAGAAACATGGCTTCATTCTAATAAACATTTTAGTATCAGAGGTTACAAACTTGAAAGGTTAGATATAGGTAATAAACATAATGGAGTAGCAATTCTTATAAAAGATAATTTACATTATGACCGACTGAACACATATCATGACGATTCTCTTCAGAATATAGCAATAAAACTCCAATTTAACAATGATTATTTAACATTAATAAGTTTTTATAGCCCGACTCTTGCTCCATCATCTAATTTTAGTTATGTTCATCTAGATAATCTAATAAAATCAGTTCCTACGCCTCTCATACTAGCTGGCGATTTCAATGCACACCACACCACGTGGGGTTGTGCTACAACAGATTCTAGGGGTACTGTGTTGCTGAATGTAATAGAGGATAATGACTTGTGCTTATTGAACGATGGCCAAACTACTACAATTGGTTCACACATTTGGCGTCCAAATGCCTTGGATTTAACTATAGTTTCAACATCACTATTACTTCGTTGTAACTGGTCTGTTGTTGATCAGCCTCTTGGTAGTTATCATCTGCCAACTATCACCAGACTCCTTGCTAGCTCTGCAAATGGCAATGAAAATATTACTCAAGGGAATTTTACACGGCCAAGTTATGTTAATGTTGATTGGGAACTATATAGAGTTAATGTCAATAATAAATTGTCTGAATATAGCTACGATCCTTCAGATCCTATTCTGGCGTACAGAAAGTTGTGTGATATCTTACTAACTAGTGTAAATGAAGCCAATTCTAAGCCTGTTCCAACAGCCCCTTGTGGTCCTAGACCTTTTAGAAAAAAGAGATTAAGTTTACCCTGGTGGAACCATAATTGTAATACTGCAGTCAGTGAATGCAGAACTGCCTATCTTACTTTCAAATCAAATCCTAATTTAGAGAACTTCATTAATTTTAAAAAGCAGCAAGCTTATAAGAAACTTACTTTAAAGAAGGAGCGAGATGCTTCCTGGGTTGCCTTTTGTGAGCTCTTCAGTAGACACACTCCTGTATCTATAATCTGGAAAATAATAAGGAAATTTAATAAAACATTCACACTTCATACTTCTAGTCAGTCTATGGACACCAGCTGGGTTTTAGCATTTTTGGACAAATACTCATCAGATTCACAAACTAAAAATCATATAAATGTTCAATCATCAAGCAACAACAATAATGATTTCCTAATTGGTCCTTTTACTGAGAATGAGTTCTTAAGTGCCCTCAATTCTAGAAGGGATTCAGTCTTTGGTTTGGATAATATTTCATATAAAATGCTGAAATCACTTTCACTTGATTGTAAAAGAATAATCTTAAATGTTCTCAATCAACTTTGGGATTCATCAGGCATTCCATCAGAATGGAAGACAGATTGTTTGGTTCCAATCCTCAAACCAGGGAAAAAACCTAATGACCCAGATTCATACAGACCAATAGCTTTAACATCTTGTGTAGGCAAAATTTTTGAGCAGCTATTAAAACAAAGACTAGAATTTTATATAGAAAATAATAGATTGTTACCTTCTAATCAGTTTGCTTTCCGTAGAGGTGCATCAGCAGCAGAAAGTTTTAATCATCTGTATCTTGACATTCACAGTTCATTTGCTAATAATAGGTTCTTGGTATGTGTTTTCTTTGACATAGTAGGGGCTTATAACAATGTAAACCATGCTGTACTGACACAAGAACTGCAGCGGCTTGGCTTGCCTGGAAAGGTTATAAACTGGGTGTTTAACTTTCTGAATGGAAGAAAAGTATATGTTAAGCATGATAACAACCTATATGGTCCAAGAAGCTCTTATATGGGTGTGTGTCAGGGTGGAATACTGAGCCCATTGCTTTTTATTTTATATATTCATAGACTTAACATTATATTGGGCTCAGATGTGCTGAATTTACAGTATGCAGATGACCTGGCTATATACTGTTCAGGCTCTAACATGAAAATTGTTGAAAGTAAAATTAATTTTGCTCTGAAGAAGCTAAAATCCTACTTTGATTACCTACACCTCGAAATTTGTTCAGATAAATCAAAAGTGGTAGTATTCAGCAGAGCCAGAACTTTACTTAGTAACATATGCTACAATGGCTCAGTTCTTCCAGTGGTAGACGAGGTCAAGTTTCTTGGCATCACCTTTACTAGGAATCTGTCTTGGAATAAGCATGTATATAATTTATTGGACAGGGCTTCCAAAGCATTTAACATACTAAAGTCCCTAACTAGAACAACTTGGGGCGCCGATCCAAAAGTATTACTTATGTTGTACAAATCAATAGTTCAATCACATTTTGAATATAGTTACACTTGTTTTGCTTCTAACACAAATTTAGTTAAAAAATTAGAAGTGTTACAAAACAAGAACTTACGCCTTATTACAGGTGCCATGAAAACCACTCCAATTGTTTCTTTGCAAGTAGAATGCAACATTCCTCCATTGCCAATAAGATTTAAGTTCCTCAAACAAAAATTTCTTCTTAAGTTTTTCTCCATTATTGATCACCCACTATTACGTAAAATTAATGAGTCATGTAATTTAGCAGCATCTTCAAGTTCCTTGAAATTCCCATATATTCTTCTTGACTTTTCCATAATAAGTGAACTCATTGAAAAGCATAATTTATACAAACTCCATAAATGGGTATGTTATGAGGGTGTATATGAGAGTAAACACTGTAACATGTTCATTTCAATAAAAAAGGATCTCCTCTGCAAGGAAGATGTTTATGAACACTTGGTCAACTGGTCAGGATTCAACACCATATACACAGACGGATCAAAATCTGAGCAAGGGGTTTCCTCGGCTTTTTACCACACTAATACCAAATATGGTAGAGGAATTCGATTACCATCGACACTAAGCATTTTCTCTGCTGAAGCTTTTGCAATCCTGTTTGCTTTAAAATTTATCATATATGACGTGATGGCTAGAAATAGGAACCAATGGCTCATTGTTACTGATAGTATGTCCGTATTAAAGGCTCTACAGAATCACTGTTTTAACAGCTCCACAAATTACATACTTCACCACATAAAAGAAACATGGACAGATATATATAGGCAAGGAATTACGGTTGAATTCACATGGACACCAGCTCACAAAGGTGTAAGAGGCAATGAAAATGTTGATTTTTTTTTTTTTTTTCTCCTTTGGCAAGTCGCTATTTGCGCAATGCCACTAACAAAAACGGGGAAACTTGGTAGAAATTAAATTTAGGATACGGAAATTTGGATGGATATTGGATAGGATGTTTTATACGTGGATATTATATGGATATAAATTACTAAATACGTATGTTATTAAAGGAGATAAATGATGCTAAATACTTGTATATTACTGGATCATTCGTTGCTAATAAGATAGAAATAGAGGTAGGAAAAGGAACTTTATAGAACAACAGACTAGAAATAAAAGCATCTTGATTGAGAAGAGGACAGGAAAAAAACATGTGGTTCAAATCACCCACCTCACCACATTCGCAAAGGGCACTATCAACGATCTGTAATCGTGCAAGGTGGACCTGGGAACAATTATGACCCAACCTCATGCGGATCAGGCAACTGGTAGCAACTTTACTTAGGCTGAATTTGGAGAACCATGGTTTTCTAGGAATACATGATTGGATACGTGCATAATAGCTTCCTTTAGTAATACTGCTATCTGCCCACAACCTGCTCCAGTCTGCCCAAAGATAACTCTTAGGCAAACTGGCCAGGTCGTGGCTATAGTTAATATAGGGAAATAGATCACCACAATTCACCGCCTCGTTAGCCAGAAGATCTGCTTTGATATTTCCAGTTATGTTACTATGGCCCGGAATCCAAGCCAATTCTACTTGAAGGCCTAGTTCAAAATTCAATTTATATAAAATACTTCTGATTAATAGAATTATAGGAATAACTGGTTTTGATCTGAAGGGGTTCCTTTTAATAGCTTGTAAAGCACTTAGAGCGTCTGTAAATATAACTGTCTTTTTTAATTTCAGTAAGTTGATGTACTCAAGGGCCTTAAAAAGGCCATAACATTCCCCAGTGAAAACCGAGGATTCAGGTGGGAGTTTGACTTTCTGAACTATGTTGTATTGTGAGTGGAAAACTCCAACTCCAACATTCCCTGCAGAAGAGTGCTTGGATGCGTCTGTATAAATATGATGCCAATTCTTCCAACGCAAGCCTTTAGAAACGTTAAACAGTTCTTTTGCAAAATTATCGTTTTTACTAATGCCTATGTTCAAGATAACATCCGGAGTAAACACCAATGATTCATAGGAATTGTTATAGAGTGGAAAGTTTATTGACTGGTATGTAGGGGCTTGCAGAGCTATAAACTTTTTATAGCTAACTACAAGACAAGGAAGAGATTTGTGAGACCAATATTGAGAGAAATTGGTTTCATCTAAAAGAGAGGCAAGTTTTACACGTAATAAGTGATTGGTAAATTGTAAGGCACGGAATAAAAATCTGTCAGAAAGATACTGACGTCGGAGAGACAGAGGAGGATCTACTGTTTCAACCTGTAAGGCATTAATTGGGCTGGATTTCATAGCTCCAGTCACAATCCGTAAAGCCTTTGACTGGATAGCATCCAATCTTTTAAAAGCGGCAGAATTTCCGGGTTCTAGTAAAAATGTGCCATAATCTAGTACGCTTCTAACTATTGCATTA
The DNA here is from genome assembly GCA_017933935.1 of Sesamia nonagrioides. Classification (NCBI taxonomy): domain Eukaryota; kingdom Metazoa; phylum Arthropoda; class Insecta; order Lepidoptera; family Noctuidae; genus Sesamia; species Sesamia nonagrioides. The sequence continues at coordinate 63,854 of JADWQK010002089.1, read as the reverse complement.
TAAATTAATTTTAAAGAAAATGGATGGGCCCCCCACCAGACCCCAGACAAACATCTTAATATATTTAATCTTTGTTCACACCTTGCAGCAATATACTCACAGTGTGGAATTCCAGTAAGTTTACTGTCTAAAATCACTCCCAAAAACTTTGCTGAAGATTTTACAGGTATGGGAATATTATCATAATACACAGAAACGGGAGGAGGAAGGCGCATTCTAGAAAAAAGTACGATTGTACTTTTTGCGGTAGATAACTCAAGACCATTGCTATCCATCCATTCTTTTAAAAGGTTAAGTCCTAAAGTCAATGTGTTACAGGCCGTTGAAATAGCGCTATGAGGGTAATACAATAGAAGATCATCGGCATATTGGAGCACCTTCACTTTATTATTTAGAGAAGATTCAAGATCATAAGTGTAAATGTCATAAAGTAGAGGACTAAGTACTGAACCTTGAGGGAGACCTTTCCACACGATTCTAGTTTCACAAGAATTCTCAAGAGTAAGTTTTATATACCTCTCATATAATATATTTAAAATAAAGTTTGAAAGTAAAATAGGTACTTTTAACTGTAGAAGTTTATATTTTAACGTTGATATAACAACATTGTCATAAGCCGAAGTTATATCGAGAAAAGCTGCAACTATGGAGTGATTGGAAGACAATGCTAATCTAATGTCAGTGACAAAAATACCTAGGCTGTCAAGGGTACTTTTACCTCGCCTAAAACCAAATTGACTTTCGCTTAATATATTCTTACTTTCTATAAACCATTCTAACCTATTTTTAACTAAGTGTTCCGAGATTTTTAACATTACTGATGATAAGGCTATTGGTCGGTAAGATGAGCTGTCAGATGGACTTTTGTTAGGTTTCAAAATAGGGAGAATATCTTGCGATTTCCAAGAAATGGGAATATTTCCAGTAAGCATAATTTGATTGACAAGATTTAAGTAATATGAGAGAGATAGGTCACTCATGTTCGAGAGAAAAGAATACGGAATTCCATCTGCGCCTGGTGCGGAGTCTTTGAGGTTGCAAACGACACCTTTCAGCTCTTCAAGAGTAAATTGATTATTAAATTCACACGAAGAGTCTGAGAATGAGTACGGAATAGAATAGGTAGTATTATTTTCTGGGACGAACGAGGGAGCTAATTTATCTAAAAAATTATGTTTTAACTGTGATGGAAGAAATGGGGTGGATGATTCTGAAAACGCAGATCTGAACCTTCTGATATTGCGCCAAACAACAGATGGTTGAACATTAGGTGAAATAGAGAGGCAGAATGATATCCAGCTTTCAAATTTCTTTTTTTTAAATAGTTTTTTAGTCTGTGCAATAACTTGACACAAAATATTAAAATTTTCTTCGGTAGAATTATGATAGTAGTTTAATTCCGATTGCTTTCTTTTGAATATTGCATTTGTGCAATCTTTGTCCCACCATGGTGGTGATGGGATTTTATTATTATTGTGTGACGTTTTCAATGGGAAAATTTTATCGGCGGTTCTTTTAATGGCTTCAGATAAAGCGTCAGCGCACAACTGTTCATTTCCACATTTAATTACCGGAAGAATTGAAACTGTTTTATCCAAATGTTCCCTAAAAGTATACCAATTTACATCCGTTAGTTTATATTTCAGCCGCGGAGGTCTTCTAATATAAGATTTTTGGTTATAAGGAAATGTTAGGACTATGGGGAAATGATCGCTGCCGTATGTGGAAAGCATAACTTCCCAACTTAACCGCGAAGCTAATTTATCAGTGCATATTGACAAGTCAGGTACACTGACACCCTGATTTGGAGAGGTGCGTCGAGTAGGGGACCCAGTGTTTAAAATACAAAGATTGAGGTTATCTACAATATCTAACAAAGAACTACCAAAGCTATTTGTTGATGAACTTCCCCATACTTCATTTTGGGAATTAAAATCTCCTAGAACTATAAATGGTTTTGGTAGTATAGAAAAAATATTTACAATTTCATTAAAAATTACAGCAGAAGGCCGAGGAATATATACAGAAACAAAACAGATATTATCTACAATTGCTGCAATTATGGAAAAGTTATTATTATGAGATGGGAGTGAGAAGAGTGAAAATGGATGATGATGTTTGATGAGTAAGGCTACACCGCCATACCCATCTGAGCGGTCTTCCCTAAGACAGGCATACCCAGGGACCTTAAACAAAGACCCTGGTTTAAGCCATGTCTCTTGAAGAGCAAATACAAAAGGTTTAAATTTATTTACAATATATATTACATCTGATTTTTTACTTGTTGCACTTCGACAATTCCACTGGATTGCCTTGACTGTGTTGTCCATTAATAATACTAGAAGATTCAGTTACTGTATTCATTACAGTGGCAGCGAAATTCGGTGAGAGGTGATGAGATTGTGTTAATGTTTTAATTAAAGCAATGATTAATTCATTTACAGAAGCTGCAGATAGCTCATCTCTGGGTATGAGAGCACAACCATCTTTTGGTTGAGGCATGCTTCTATTAATATCCTGATGGAATTGCTGGTCATAACCTTTAGAAAATGTTGGTGGTGATCTAGGTTTAATAAAAACTGTTTTTTTAAATGAAGTTTTATTTTTTGATGGAGAGTAATGATGTTGGACTGGAGCATTTATATTACTAGAAATAGTGGGTGTGGAGATCAAGGCATCAGCATATGATAATTTTGAAATTGTAGGATGAAGTTTGGAAGCTTCAGCATATGAAATGCAAGACTTAGCCATTGACTCCTTAATATTCTTTTGCCTCTCATATTCCAAGCATTTTTTGCTGGTTGCCTCATGATAACCCTTACAAAGGCAACAATGTAAGTTTTCCTCGGAGATGGTGCATTCATCCCCAGAGTGACCTTGACCACACTTAAAGCATCTAGGTGTCGACCTACATTGGCTTTTAACATGTCCATACCTGCAGCAGTTGTAGCACTGTATAGTTGGATAAATATATAAGTCCACAGTGAGAGAGGTGTAACACATATACACCCGCTTAGGTAAGATTTGTCCATCAAACGTCAAAATTACTGTTTCTGTATTTTTCAATTGAGGTATACCATCTGTTATTACTTTCCGTTTAATTCTCCTAAGCTTTAGAATTTTCCCACAACCAACTGGGACAGAGATATTATCAAGAATTTCGTCATCAGACCACTCCATGGGAACGCCTCTGACGACGCCCATGCGAGTGACCGAGAACGTCGGGATGAAAGATTTAAAGTTTTCCTTTTCCAACAACTTGCTGGTGATGAAAGAATTGGCATCTTGAAATGTTGTAAAAGATATCACGAGCCGATTACGTCCAATTTTTTTCAAACTTCCATTAACAATACCGTTAAAAGCGTTTCTCCTCAAGAACCTACCAAATGATATGGGATTTAAAAACGTATTATCATTGGAAGCAGTTTGCTCCCTTTGCACATGCACTAGAAATGGTGCCGCATCTGAAGAATTGTACAATATTCTGGCCACCGAAACGGGTTTCTGTGGTGCTTCATTTAAGTTAATCTGAGAACTAAGAGGAGGATTGGATGGCGTATTTAATGTTTCTATCTCCATTTCCACCTCGCCGCAACTACAGTCGTTGTGACGCTTCCCGCCACTTTTGCGCCTTTTTTTGTTGCAATGTTTGCAAATAATGGGGCGAGTAGAAACCCTTTTTCTTTTTGTACTGGTGGTACTGACAGAACCATCAGTATCTACACTGGTGTCGTTATTTGACACCGTGATATAATGCCCAACTTCAGGCGGCAGTGTCCCTCCGGGATCATCCGGAGGATCCATATTAAATAACGAAAAAACACTTACCAAATAGGAGAAAACGCTACGACTAACTACAATACTTAGTATTTAGATAAAATATATACAAAAACTTAATCTAATCCAATATTTTAAAAATTAATTTAAAAACCAAGAAAAAATCACGTCCGCCAAATTTGAGGTTTCCCGCGCTTTTCTCAAATGTTGATTTTCTTGCCAAAACTATTACAACACAGGGTGGTCAGATTAAAAATTTACCAATACCTTGGCAAGACATTATTCCACAAATTCGTGAAATGGCTATTAATTATTGGGCAGAAAATAGGCACTCTATTATCCAAGATAAGGGCAAATGGTATGCGGAAATTAATAATGAAATTGGACAAAAACCGTGGTTTACCAAAAACAAGAATCATATGTCAAGAAAATTTTATACACAAATATGCAGGCTACGCTTTGGACATTGTAAATTTAAGGTACACCTTCATCGAATGAACATTATTTCATCACCACTTTGTACCGATTGTTCACTGAATCAAGACCAGACGTTACACCATCTAATCTTTGAATGCTCAGCTTTTAGCCTCCAAAGACTATTATTAATAGACAAGCTTCAGGAAATATATAAGAGAATCCCGCCATCACTTCAGGTTCAGGATTTATTAAGGTGTAATTCTACCTTCATACCGGTTTACGACTACATTATCTCCACAGTCGGAGACTTATAAAACTAAAGACCTTATCCTCGGAAATGACTTTCTCCCGGATCAGACAAAACTGAAGAAAGACGTTCAAAATGTATATTAACACAAGACATGGCAAGACTGGATTTTAAAAAGAAAAAAATACAATATAACACAAGACTTGGCGAAAATGCCTTATAAAACGAAAAATCGACGTTTTTGTTTGCAGAAGACTTGGCCAAAACATTGCTTACAGATTAAATTAAAGATCAGGCTGTATGGCTCTGTACCGTTGCCTTTCCATATGGGAGAAGAAGAATACTACTAAATGCCAAATAAAATGTCAAAGGATTAGCAACTTGCAAAAAGTCATTATATATTTTACCGTACCGTTAAAAAGCGCATTATTTGCTAAGAACATTGATTTTAGTGGTTTAGTTATTGATATTGAACAAATAACTCAATCAATATGTTGATTAAAGTTAAGGTAAGACAAATTACAGACTTATAATTCGTTTAAGGTATTATTATTTACAATTCATAACCTCGCTTCTTTCTCAGACGCTTACGGGAAAGGAAATTGAGATAGACATAGAACCTACAGATAAAGTAGAAAGGATCAAAGAGAGAGTGGAAGAAAAAGAAGGCATTCCACCACAACAACAACGTCTTATATTTTCTGGAAAACAGATGTAAGTATTCTTGTTAGCTTGTTTTTTTGTTACCGATTTGGGCATTGCATCGTTTCGTCAGATTAGAAGATACAATACTCCCACTGGGTGTGTTTTTAGTTAAGATAACAGTTATTTGTAGAATATCATCATATTTTCACATCTGCTGAGATATGGCAGCCACACCGAAACACACACAGGAAAATTAGTGGGATGCACGAGATTGATGATTCATGCTTGCAGTATTATATCTACTTACTAGTTATTAAATATCATATTGAGTAACTGATAGTTTCTTCAACACTGTGATATTTGACATGCCTTAATATCACATTAATGTCTGAATACTGTAGCACAAACACAAACTGCAGCAGCAACAACATTACCAGCAACAGTTATTCTAGATTCAGTCCACTTCATTTAGAATTCACTCAACCTGTTTTCGAATGTCTACTCAAGATCATTCATATGAACAGACCCTAAATTCACTCAAATGGCCACTTCTTACTTTTGCCAATTTTCACATTCCTGTACCATTGTCACCATTTTAATGACTAAGTTGACTATCTAAATTTAATTTCTCTATGGTTGTTTCTTTTTCAGGAATGATGAGAAGACAGCACAAGACTACAAAGTTCAAGGAGGTTCAGTCCTCCACTTAGTACTGGCACTGCGAGGGGGGTTCTGATCTGGCTAGTGATAGTTTCCAGCTTGTATTTATATCTACTAATATAATTTTTCATTTCTTGTATAAAGTGATTACACTGTACAACATTTCTTTCAATTAATAAGTTGTTGCATTTTAGCATGGCAATAGCTTTCTTTTTTGGGAACCTAAACAATAATCAATATTTTATGTTGAAGTTTGGTGTTTGCACAAAGTCCTTTAAGTGGACCATTGATATTGGAATTTGTTGCAGAACACTGATTTATAAAAATACTTTATTTCAGTTTATAAAATAATTGTTTGGCAATGTAGAGGTCAGCGACCATTGTTACCATGCTATGACAGCTACTGGCTTGTCTGATATATTCTGGTAAAATATGTCAAGAAAAGTGCATTCTGCATTCAGAATATTGGGGATAATGTTAAGTTGATTTTAGGCTGAGTGTATAACCATTTATTTGCTGTAATTCTAAAGAACAGTACTGATAACTGCATTTATAATTTAGTACTAATGCTTAATGTAATTTTTTATGAGTTCCTTACAAGGGGTGTTGCTACAACATTTTTAAATTAAAACCAAAGCTTAATTTGAGCAGGTATTTATTATTACACCTATAACATTGTACATATAGTCAAGTATAATTTACACATATTTGCGCTGAATGAAGTTTACATAAAAATAAAACATCTTTGGTTCACCACACAAATTAACAACATCAATTTTCTATTTTTTTTTTCCTAATTTACATTAATTTTACCACAAGCCTTTCTTTTCACAATTTAAAAATTATTAACTAATTTGAGCTTTTCACTACTCATGAAATAGCTGCATGTTGACTACTACAGACTACACAAAGCATGCAGCCTAGACTGTTTTTATTAGGTATTACATACAAGTACACTTATATATTTCAGGTATTGTATAGGTAAATACAAAGAATAGATCAAAGATGAAATGACATACCATACTTTAGAATCATTTTGGAGGATTTTAAAAACTACAAATTTCTAATATTATCAAAATGATTAAATGACTTTGGGACGGAAACATTTCCTTTAAAACATCAATATTTTTATCTGCAAAACATTTTACTTTTAATTCAAGATATATTTAGAGCACTTTTAGAAATCGAATTTTTAAAAATTTAATGGGAATTTTCGAGAAAATTGAGCTTTACAAAATAGGCAATGAGCATTCGGGTTTGGCACATCATAATAAGTTGCACACATAGACGGGAAATGCATGAAGAGACCACATTTATTATCTAAAGATTGTTTTCACACATTGTCTGTAACAGCATCACTCCCAAACTCCATGCACTGCTGTTGGCTCCAAGTCTGCTTTATTGCTGGTCACAAACAACCAAAGCACTCATGACCTTGTTTATAGGCATAGCTTCTTATTACCACACAGAGAATACTGTCAAAGGTTGGTGTGTTGAGGTGCTTGTGTGACCAGTATAACATGCACATTGTCACAATGTTGTGTTAGTATGTACATATTGTAATATAATTCTTTTTAAAATATTGAATTGCATCGCCCCTTCTTCACCCTATATTGAATGAATTTTTTTTTCGACTTAAAACACTCCACTGATTTTAGACAAGATGATATAGACTAATTACACAGAGCAGAGCAATATCAAAATTTGCACTATTAACGACTAAAACTTGTTCTTGAAAAGTAACTAAAGGAGATCCGTTCTGCATTAAAGTTGACCAGCTCGAACTGCGAAAAAAAACATTCATGTTAGTACGAATTGAGTGTCTGGCTTATAACACTAGGTATTTGTGTAGTAATTCTATTGAGATCCCTCCAATCCGTTGACGTCGTCGTCTAAATTGATAAATGATGCTCTTACGAAATGTAGCTCGTGATCAGTCGTGAGGAATCGTATTTGGGTCAATGTTAGTAACCATTGCACACAAAGTAGTAGTTACAGAAGGAATGTGTAGTTATTGCAACTATGTATGTATATGGATTGAGTACCTTAGCAGCTCAACCATCGGAGAGTGCTGGCGTGACCCAACCGTATTTGTCATGTGTTTTGACGACCGAGCGGAATGCTTCTTCGGCGCGGCGGCGGGTGAACTCGCAGGAGGGTCTCGGTGGCGCCCGCGCCACTCGGCCCTGCCCCTTCACCACAGAGGCAGCAAACTGCATCACCACAGCTTCTACTGTGTACGCGGAAGCCCAGCCGCGTGGAGTTAGCAGTTCCATACAAATTGCGCCACCTTAACAAAATAAACGGTTAATGAAATAAGGCTTGAAGAGAGGGGTTTCGAGCTCGATTGCCAGTCGGGTTCACAGTACCCATGACTTGTGAAGGTAAAGTTTGGAGTTGTAACTTAAGAGGGAACTCTTAATACCGAGGAATTTGGAAAATAGTTATTAAGTAGAAGAAACCATTGCCGTCGCGCTGCTTCCAAACTCTCCCGGTAAAGTGCGAAAAGGACAATTGCAGCTCAGGCTGATTTTACCTACAAAAACGTTGACCAAAAGACGTTTCGTATTCCGCTGTTTTCTTTTTCATAACACGACAAATCTCAATTATTACCTATGCTTCTATTATTTTCTTTTTTGTCAAAAACTTATCACGTTTGTCTAATAGTCATCTGAACATCATGGTAAAAACAGGTTATTTTTCGCGATTTTGAAGTATCGTATTTCTTTTATTAATTAAGTTTCGGAAAAAATCAAATAATAGGGGCACGTATAATCACGGTGTAAAATTGTAGAAACAAAATTGCTCTAATCTAAAAGCATTATCCACGAAGAAAATAGCGGAATACGTTTGTATAGAGAAAGCACCACTAGAGTTCCCTCTTAATTGAAACCCTATAAATGGCGTGACTTTTTGGCCTGATATTTGTAAACGTAGTCTGTTACTATTAAAAGTTAAGAACCCTCACCTTCCATGACGAAACCTTTCTCTATCCTGGGTTCGATAACCCGCATGAAAGGCGGTGCGAAGGGGAAGTTCTCTGGGAATATCAGATGAAGTAGTATGTTAGGAATATGAAGCTCGCGGAGGTCACTCGACAGCTCGCTCTCCGGGTCGATCTGGTGCAGGCGCACGTGCCATTCGAACAGGTTGTCGTTTACTAGTTCCACCTGGAACAAATATTGATATTACACTCATCATCATCATTATCCAAATGTCATCATCACCCTTTGTACAAATAGGCGTCTCTTGTGAGAATCGCTGCTGTGATTGCTGTCCGCTGATCCTGTGCCAGCATCATCCAGGATTACTAACGACGGGTCTTTAGTTTGTATTATATAAACAAGTTCTTCTATACAACGTTATTTTTTTGTTAATGCGATACCTGAATATAGTTTGTTCAGAATAAGCAACTGAATCAATTCCAATCATTTTTACACCATGTTATATTTTTTCCCAAATACATTTACAAATTGTTGCACCGACACCGAGCGGTTACTAATCGTTACGATAGATTATGGTACTTGCGCCGCCTGCCACAGTTGACGCCAGAGGTCAACGAACCGCGCTCGCCCTGTGCGGAGCTTTGACCATATTTTTGTTGGGATAACCAAGTAGAATAGCAAGCTCATAACTTTGTGTCTTTTCATGATATCTTAATTTTGTACATAGATTCTTTGCTTAAAAATACTGGACACGTTTTTCGGGTTTCGCATAAACAAAAAATATGTAAGTAATGTTGTCACAATGAATGTCAAGACAGCCTCCGTGGCGTAGCGGTAGCGAACGCGACCGTTGCGCAAGGTGGCGCGGGTTCGATCCCCGCACAGTGCAAGTATTTGTATGCATGAATATGAATATTTGCACTGGTCTTTTCGTGCCTCGGAAAGCACGTTAAGCCGTTGGTCCCGGTTGCCATACGAACATCTAGTGGCAGTCGTTACGGGTTGTTGGAGCCCTCAAAAGTCCAACAATTGGTCTAGCTGCAATGCTTCGATGTCGCCTTCTGGTTGTGGAGGTCAGACGGCAGTCGCTTCACGGAAAATGTCGAAGTTTAGCCCTAACAGCAGTTGGACTGGTAAAGCGGACCCCCAGGGACAGGCTCCAAAGCTGAAAAGGCTTTGGATGCGACTGGGATTAACGCTGGGATGATGATGATGATGTAAGTAATGTTGTATAATTAATACTATAACTGTCTAAATCTGGCTGTCTTTTAGTGGTCGTGTCAAGCTGAACAATGATGAAGTAACTGAATGACTGCACAGTGCAGACTGCTATCTTAGCTGGCTTGCCATAATATTATATTGTGACAGAAGGTAAAGCTTCTTATAAATTAGTGGTGGTGTACTTATTCCAAGTTAAATGTGCATTACATTTTTGAAGAGAAGTGAATAAAACAGCTCAGGTCCTACTGAACTGTTTTGTATAGATACCTATTAAAGCTACAGTTATCCACTTTTGTTGATCTACCTGCAGCTCTTTCCTGAGCTAGTGAAAAGATACTATAACTGCCCAATAAACTAAGATTTATGATTTAATTTTCGTAATAAATGTGCGTTTCGAGTCCTTGAAGCTATGCGTGCCGTGTTTCAGATAATTCTTGTTTTATTTGTTTGAAGTGAATGCACTAAGCAAAATGTAAACGAAACGGTTGAGTAACTCAACCAATTAACAAAGAGAAACCATAAAAAATTGTATACTAACTTACTTATAACGTTTTGCTGTTGCATAATCAATAACGGAGAGACTCTATTCATAAATATTATTATGAGTTATGATAACACCGTAAATTCCTTACGGCTTTTTATTTCACACCTTCCATTACGGCTCCATTTACAATAGCATTCCTAGTAGTAGGTCTACATTGCGTGATATTTTTACACTTAATTATAGAAAGGGGGAATTAATTTTCCGCAAAAACATAAGGGGTGCTAGGTGCTAGATATTAGCTAGTCGCCAGCACCTCGTGACGTCCAGTAGGACCTATGCCTGCGGTTTGTCAGAAAGAGTTACCGTGGCCATGGCACAGCCAAGTGAAGGAACATAGCCTAACATGGGTGGGTTTCAATCAGTAAAAGACTGACACTTCTTCCGCTCTGCCCAGAGCGGGAGAAGTCATTTGATGATTTCCCACCCAAAAAAGGCCTGATTTGACAGACCTATTTGTTAAAGACCAAAGCTGATAGGTACACATCTATTTGTCTTTCATTTAGCTCGCGCTGATACTACAAACGGGTTTCGCCACAATCGGCTTTTTTAAATCTTGTATAAATAAATAAAAAACCGGCCACTCGAATAGACTCACCGTGAATACAGGATCAGGCCGGCTGTTCTGTATCCGCTGGATCTCTTTCAATTCTTTCATTAGCCTGCGTGTACGCACGGCTGCAGCGCGCTCGCGCACCTCATTGGCTCCTCCTGCTTTTTTCTTTACGAGGGTTGTAGCTGACGGACTGGCTGGCAGACTTGCAGCTGCCGCTTCTGCTGGACTTACGCCGTCTCTGGGGATTAAGAAAATAATATAATTTAGACATATCTGTCATATTCTCATATGGAGCTAGAGAAAACAAAAGAACAGTGAACCAATTTAGCCCTGGATCAAATGAGCTGCAAATTACGGAAAGAGGGCCTTTGCTCTTCATTTATTTTTAAAAGTAGGACAAAGAATGACTAGTGGCAATGATCTACCATTAAAACGTGTTTATATCGCTTTTTGGCACAATACGGAAAACGAAAAACGATGTTAAAAGAAGATCTAATTAATGGGCCTCTAAACATTTTTAGTGAGAAGGTCGGTAGTTCAGGTTTCAATGAACCCATTCATCAACCACTGCAAGAGATGTGAACGTGTTCTTCAGTAAACAAGTCATTATTGTAGTCAAGCGTGAATCAGTATCTTCTACGTAGGTAGGTCCACTCTTCAGATTATTTATATCATTGACCTCCATGTACCTATTCCTATGTATTCTTTCGATAGTATGCACTACGCATTATTAACAAACGCTGCATTTTTATCACAATCGATTTACTTTTATAAACTTTATTTTGCTCTGTCAGATTTTTTAAAATTATGAATCTTAAAGTATCATGGGTTTTTCTCCTATTAAGCCTTTTCAATTTTTTGATTGGCTGTTGTTAAGAAAGAGCTATTGATTCACTTTAGCCCTGGATTGAAATTTGACCTGGAATTCATGGGATGAGGCCCTTTGCCAGCAATGGTAGGTACTAGGTAGGTAACTATTGTAGTACCTGCAGTAGGTACAGTGCAGTATAGGTATTGTTCTTACTGTACCTACTGTACCTGCCTATAGAAACCCGGTATTTGGCAATATAATCACAACACAACCTTGGGAGATGACCGCCACACAGGGTGATAAAAGTCGTGTAAATTGCCAACAATCGGAATGAGTTACTTCTAGTAGTTATCTGGCAGCCAGGTAGCAGTAGCCAACACGTTAGCTATGAGTGCTGGACTAGAGTTGCCAGACATTCCGTATCTGCAGGGACGTCCCGTATTCAGGCTTAGTTCAAACAAAGTAAAAAAAGTAATCGAATGATCGAAGTGTTTTCCATTACCGAAATGAAAAATATTAGGGACATTTTCCAAATTTTATCGGAGGTTGGGGGACAGGGGAGGGCAGCTACACCCCCTGGTAATCTCGCAGAACATTTATGAACTTTCCTAATTACTAAACAAAGTATAAACGAGGACTTATTTGTAACTTTTAAATAAACCGCGCAGTAGTCACTGATAAACAGTACGGTGTAATTTCAAAAAAACCGCGTGCAACTATATCGCACAAAGACTAGTTACCTACTCTAAAAATTTTACTGAATGGGCCCTAGGCCTGACTTGCCCCCATGGGCCAGACGCTGGGTAAGCCCATGGGTATTTCTAGCTTAAACTGTATCGTGGAAAAGGTTTTTGATATATGAAATTAAAGTGAAAGTAAATATGTTAAAACGAATAAGTATATTAAAATTTAAAAATAACTCCATCCCCGAACAAAAAACACTAAATAATTTTGATTTTTATTTGTCCCTTTAAAAAACTCCCGTATTTATTTGCCTATTTCAAGTAGTTATACGTTCTGGCAACCCTAGCTATGACGTTCATAAACGCCAAAACTGTCAAAATGAAACCCATTGCTATTGATAGTGTGTTACGTAATTATCTTGCTGGTCAAGCTATCCGAAACTGTCAAATATCCCTAATCAACCTTGAGCCTTAACGCTTCAGAGATAAAGTTGAAAATCATAACGAAATCTGACAGATTGTAGCTTGTCGTGCTGTCATCTCTACCTAATTGATTTTGGAAGAACTATTTTGTTTTTCTTTATCCCTTTGCAAGTGGGTTGAACATAGTGAACTGTTGTTATTGTTGTTGACTATTTGTTATTGAACTTTGTTATCGCCTTCAGCTCGGACTGAAATCACGTCTCAACTGTAATGACAAACTTTGTCATGTCATAACAAACTTCGTGTTGTCATTACAAAGTTAGTCATTAGGTTTGTGTACAGATTTATATTGCTTTTAGCAACCCCGCCTTGGATAGGTTAGGTTTACCTAATCGTGGATATTTTTTACATTTCTATTCATTATTCCTCTCAACCAAAGCACCTGCCATTTAATCTCTTTAACTCCTTGGTTGCCTGGTAGAGAATGCTAAAGGTCTTTAGATATTAGTCTCTTTAATCAGTCACTCCACGTAAAATACTCACATTCTGCTGCATCCATCATCATCAGCCTGTTGCAGTTCACTGCTGTACATAGCCTCTCTAATTTCACGCCATTCAACTCGATTCTCGGCCTGTCGGCCACTCTCATCCAGTTACTACCAGCCATCCAGTGTGGCTACCATGATTTTTCATTACGAGACTCGATTGTCGATATCGACCGCGTTTGGCGCTCTCATTGGTTGAGAGTTCTTACAACCTTGAAGCGGGCCAATCGATGAGTCAAACGCGGTCGATATCGAGGACCGAGTCCCGTAATTAAAACTCATGGTAGCCACACTGCTTAGATCGTTGCTCCACCTAGCCTGAGGGTGTCTTACCTTACGATTACTGATTCGCGGTCTCCACTCTAGAACACGTCTAGACTGATTATTATTATCGCTGTTACGCTGCCCCCGGTTAGACTGAAGGCTGCCCTCAACTTAGTTGAGAAAAGGCAGTAGATGATGGGTTTAATTATTAAACCCATCATCTATAGTCCACGCCTTATGTCAAATTGAAACTAATATTAAAAATATTAAATATCGTTCCTCTGTCAAATCCAATAATAGGTAACGCTGAAGAGTTTGAACGTGTTAGCTAATCTCTAAAACTACGAATCTGATTTGAAAAATTATTTTTGCATTTGATAGCCCCATTTTTGAGGCATATAAGCTGTAGGCTAACCTCACGCTATGACGCTAAGGAGCTAAATAAGATTGCTAAGCGAAAACGAAGTGAACTGCGGGCAGGTGAAGCATCGAGGTGGGTCGCGGGTACAGACGGCAGCACGTCAAGCTACTACAATCTGTCAAATTTCTTTATTAGATTTCAGCTTTATCGCTAAAGCATATACAAAATGTTAAGAAAACCCTATCCGACCCGTAAGGATAATAAAGGTTAGGTAAACACATGACCAAATAACACATGAAATTTTACATAATCATCACAGTAACAATACTAGTGAATTTTGAAATAATCTTACTTTCCCGCGAATTGATTCCAACTTCCCCAAAATTTGGTAATTTTTAAAAAGTGACAACATTATTTTTGACGGTATAATTCTGAGCGAATAGCGATGCGGCCGCGTGCCGTGTGCTCTGTCCCTCTTCTCCCGCGTCTGAATGGCTTACCGCACATGTTTTATGTTTGCGAAATAATATTTATGTTTTTAGGGGGATTTTTTTTTTAATTTTAGCCCGGCTTTGTAGGCGTTAGTAGAATCAGTTATCGATACCTAATAATACCTTCACGGATCGGACAGGGTTTTCTTTACATATTGTATAGTCAAGGTTGAATGGGAGTTGATAGTTTCGGATAGCTTCACCTGCTGTCGTCCGTTCAAGAAATTTCACGCTGACGAAGTCGCGGGCAGACGCTAGTAGGTACTGAATTTGTTTGTTTGAACGCGCAAATACGAAAACAATTTGAAAAATTGTTTTCGTATTTGATAGCCCAGTTCAGAAGGATGGTTGTTAGTCCGATCAAATTACTTAGCTTCAAACGGTGCTAAGGTTACATTATTTAGCACAAAGCTGAAAATCAGTTTGAATGTTGGAAAATAAAGTATTTTTCTAAGAGCGATGCATCAGATGTCTCCTCGTAATACAATATTGTAGGACTCCTCTTCTACTAACCTTTCCACATTGGAGCACGTTTGGCCTCGACAACTGATACTGTAAGTTAATGAACAAAACAAACGAACTTTTTTGCAGCCGCATTTACATAATGCCCTGTTTTGCTATTGTAAAAAATTGCATTGCTCCTCAATACAATTTTTTACAATAGTAAAACAGAGTATTTTTCCGGTGTAAGTGGGAGTAAAGTTTGAACTGGTTTCAATTGTATTGTCAGTTAACTTCCAATTTTTTTTTTATAATTTATAAACTAGCGCTTGACCGCAATCCCGCCTGATGGTAAGTAGTGATGCGATCATTGATGGTAAAGCGAGCTAGTTTATTAAGAGCCTATTCACTCTAGCCTTGAAGACACTCAAATTGTAGTGTGACGGAAACACCGCCGCTGGCAAATTGTTCCAGTCCCTCGATGTACGCGGAATAAAAGAGGAAGCAAAACGCTTCGTCTGGATCGTAGTGGTGTTAACAACGTGAGGGTGGAAAGTCGCCGTACGATGGGTCGTCCGATGGTGGAACGGATATGGGGAATTAAATCATGCAATTCCCTTGCACACTCACCAGAATGCATCCTATAGAAGACCGAAAGGCTGGCTACTCCACGCCTGTGCTTCAGGCTTTCTTTCTTTCAACCCAATCATTTTTAAATTACACCACGTTTTAGTTCCAATGTTGTTGCTACTGAGGCATGATTCTAAATTTCATCTAATAAGTAGTAAATAATAGTTGGTAGGTAGTAGGTTACCAATCTTTTTACGTAGTTTTAATTAAAAGATAAATGACTTGTTACATTACCTACTCTCTCATTCCATTTTGGCAGTTTTGGGCTGAGCTGATCTGAGCTGAGTGACCTTTAATTCTTCTACTCTCATCTACCAAACTGTATCAAACCAATTAACCAACCTACCTTCTTGGCTTCGCAGACTATTACTTTCCAGTTCATCATTATCATCATCATCAATCCCAATTTAGTTGTGGTCGGCGCAATATGTCTTTTTCTTTCTTCCTTACTTCTGTCTCTATTAGACGTCATCTCCTTAGTCTCCCCCTTCTTAAACATATCACCAGTCACACATTCCATCCATCGTTTCTTTGGTCTATTCTTATACTCATCGACATTCATACTCAAAACTCTCTTCACACTATTTTCATTATTTACATACTATTACTTTTCAGTTAATTCTACTAAATTGACGAGTTTAACAACACGGTTGGTGCAGTGGCTGAGCGATCGAGCTGCGCTGCGTGTCGTGGGTTCGATTCCCGCGCGGAACAAATTTTTGTTTGGCCCACAGGTAGTTGTTCCGGGTTTGGCTGTTTGAGTTTGTGATTTCAAATGTTTGTAAACGCATTCACGATACAGGAGTAATTCCTAGTGTGGTGCAACGTATTATCATAAAAAAAATAAACTAAATAATATAAAGATGAAAATTAGAACATGTATGTTTTTGCTCTTTCACGCAAAAAGACAACTACTAAAAGGATTTGGGTGAAATTTGGCACTCAGATGGTTTATAACCAGGGTATAGGTATAGGTATTGGATATTTTTTATCCGAAGATTCCCACGGAATCGAAACTTAGGTATACAGGTGAAACTGCGGGGCGTAGCTAGTAAGTAATATGAAAAATTAAAACGAAATTTATTAAAAAACATAGATCAACAATGAATGTATAAAAAGTCTGTTTCTATTGTAATAAAAAATCATAATAATAACAATCGTAAAAGGTTACGATCTAAAACTAATGTTGGGACCACCCGAACTAGGTTTATTGAAACCTGTGTTTCAGGCAATATATCACTTGAGTGCAGTTATGCTTTCAACGTTATTTGCTCCAAATGATTTAGAGACGTTAGCCACGCACGAGCATATAGGTAGGTAGTATAATATAGCGCATCTCATAAAACCTTTGTTTATAAGTACCTAAGTACAAGTAATAACAACAAAGAGCTCAGGGAATCATATAAATTCAATTCATTGAATGCCCTAGTTAGTATGCGGACCAGAACTTGAGATATTCTCGATGCGAATACGTTGTGAACGGAATGCTGTCTGCCTACAATGCTCACAATGAACATCAAGTAAGATCACAAGTTCACAAGACTAGTCTATGAATCCACCTTGAAGGTATGTTTAAGTAAATAAATAATAATAATATTTGGATTCAATGGAGAGGCGTGCGAAGAGGCTGATTGGTGACCCAGATCTAACTTGAGACGGTCTCCAAAGCACAGGCGTAGAGTAGCCAGCCTTTCGGTGTTCTATAGGATGCATTTTGGGGAGTGTGCGAGGGAATTGCATGATTTAATTCTCCCATCTCCGTTCCACCATCGGACGACCCGTCGTATGGCTGGTTTCCACCCTTACGTTGTTAACACCACTACGATCCGGACGAAGCGTTTCGCCTCCTCCTTTATACCGCGTACATCGAGGGACTGGAACAATTTGCCAGCGGCGGTGTTTCCGTCGGACTACAATTTTAGTCTCTTAATAAACTAGTGCGCTTTACCATCAACGATTGCGTCACTGCTTACCATCAGGCAGGATTGCGGTCAAGCGCTAGTTTATAATATATGTACCTATAGAAAAAAAAAAGTTGATTTATTCTTTTCAATAAATAGATCCGCCATGACATCAAAAGATTGATACATTCCTAATTTATTCCACGCCCTACATAAACTAAACGTATCTAATACTAGGAAACGTGGAAATGAAGAAGATCTATTATTTCCACGGACTCATTTAAAGATACCTAATCCTATTTTTTATGAGACCGCAGACCTGTTTTGCTCTATTTGCGAAGTTTACTAATGAGTTCTTCTAGCTTACTCATTAGTCATTAGACGGACGAACTGAGGGACGCTATTCATTCCAACTTGCAACCTATATAAAAACTTGCCAAAAAGGTTACCCACTTAGTCAAGACACGCCTTAGTTAATCATGTTTTTGTGTAACTAATTGAAAAGCAACAAAACTGAATGGTTTTAACGAAACTGGGGCTACCGCATACCAATAAGGGTACCTAATCATTTTGATTAATCACCGAGGTTTATGTATACTTCAACGTTTAAGTATACCAAATGTGCAATACACATTTATTGCACCAGTAAAAATGATTTAAATAATGGCTTTTGGTTTTGGATTAACTCCAATGATGTGGCGAGTGTAACGCTCCTCGGACAGGTCAATGACTTCCAGGAGATTTATGTAAAGTATATGCATAATTTGTAGGTATATGTTGTACCTACTGCAAAGATTACGTAAACAACTTCCAGACCGGCGATAAGCTGCACTTTTGGTCTAAAAATAGTTCCTATGTAATTTAAATGTGTGTTATTGAAACAGTAAATGACCAGCACCGCTTATTCATCTCACCGGATACCTACTATAACCAGATATGTTGGTATACCTATATCTATTTTGTACTGAGTAAAGTAATATACTTATTATTGCTCGCTATCACCCAGCAATGAGTCATCATCATCATCATCAACCTTTTCATCGCCCCACTGCTGGGGACAGGTCTGCTCCCATACAGAGAAGGATTGAGCGTAATCACCACGCTTGCTCAATGCAGGTTGGCGATTTCAGACTTGCAATTTTAGGTTTCCTCAAGATGTTTTCCTTCACCTTTTAATCAATCGGTGTCCAAGATATACTTAGATATACTTACTATGTCAGCCATGACTAGGTATTATGTAGTAATTTAAGAATTATTTATAGCTCTCTCGTGTATCGTTGTAATTATGTTACCCAATACGGTATCATAATCTGACACGCGCATACTACGTAAATAAACTAATTTTTCATGTTTAGCCAAGATATGGGAAATATAAAAAGAGCCTCTATTCATCTAAGGCGTCTAAAAGTTATGTCGACCTTGCACGACTAACATTTATTAACAATTCATATAAAATCGATAGATTTGCCGCTAGATAGCAACCTTAAATGACTCAGGGAAATTTTCTATAATCTTGTATATTTTTAGATTTGAAAGTGTTCCCGCGGCGGGTGTGCATGAAACCTAGACGCTAGCTCCTGTTTGTCTGGTTCAACCGGAATCTGTTCTAATAGTTGGTAACTACCGTTATTGAGAATAATTTATAATGATTCATCCTAGACCAAACAACTAGTAGATAGCCGTCTAACAGTTTCTTTGGAAGTAAAATACTTACTTAATTTTGATCGAAGACTTGGGAAAGTGTGTTCTACCTGGCTAGTTCTGCCATATTTTACTTAACATTAAATTAATTTAGGTACACAATAAAATATGACAGAACTCTACAATAAAATTCCTGCGAGGAGCAACAACCAATTCCGTCATAATTCAACAGTGCGAGATCCACACACAAGATTCGGTTGTAAATAAATCCAGACCAATAACAGTTTCAAAAGGAGTTCATCATGATTGTTTTAGGATCTTCTTTTATCAATAAATTTATTTTTGTGTGTATTGCAATGACTGGCCGAAGGTTGAGGGAGGAGGCTCCGATGCATTCTCCGAAACTATATCCGGTCAGTTAGGTACTTCATATTATATATGCAAATAAGTTTTATTTTAAAGGACACGTTTCTTATCAAGATAATACCGTTGAAGGTGGTATTTAAATTGTAATATTTACTGAACACACAAATATTTGATTATTAGATACCTTGTGGTTCTAGCGATCTAAAGTCTATTAAAGATCATTTAACAGCCAATGTGCAAGAATTCTTGTTACATAATGAAATGTTAAGACACGTCAGACTCAAGAGAGAGATTTGTCACTCGACATAAGATTATTTCAATGGAATAATAGGGCGGCCATTCCGTTAGAGATACAGAAAAATAATAGTTGCTGTGGGCATGTATTTGCGAGTAAGAAGTTACCTTAAGTATATGTAGAAAAAGTGTGAGATGGGTAGCCCAGCTGGACAATTTAAAAGTTCTGAAGTTTTTGGGCACCGGGCTAAGATACACTGGCATAAAATACCAACGCCATTTAACATTTTATGCGTCCATACATATTTACACAGAGAGTATATGAACATTTCATTGTAAACCTCTTTTATGTCGATGTCCATAATATAAAATACCAAACTGGCTCATAGTATCCTGGTAGAATGTAGCTACCAGGATGCTATGAGTCAATTTGTTCGTCATCAGAAATATGTTATTGCTCATTTCCGTAGTCCTTTAAATGTTACCGAGGCGGTTATCACTCATAATCAAACGTAATTAGCGGAGACCATTAAAGGACTTCTCCATGAACTGTATCACATTTTAGTCTGTTATTGGAGCCATCTAGCCAATCTATTGTTTGGAAGAATGTTGGAAGATAACTATTTGTTAGAGAATTGACAGTTAAACTCAGTTAATTAATCTAGTGATCGCCAGTACCTACGGTCACTACCGTCCTCAACCAAGTCCACACGACTGTGTTCACTAATAATTTTCAAGCATATAGTCAATCCATTGCTACAAATGTTCTAAAAATGTGTTTGACAATGTAAATAACGCAATGAAAGTTATGGCATTATCAAAATAAAACCCATTGCTAGGTAGATAGTGTGTTTCGCAATTACCATGCAGGTATTGATTTAAAAAAAGTATGCCATCCTTTACAATTGATTATAGCAAAAAAAGCCCATTAGAAATAATAAGTTAATTAAAATATTCGAAGGTTCGTGTAAGTTTATAAGTCATAGTCACAATTCATTTTCATATGTTGACCTATTCATATCAAGCTTTATCTAATCAGATGACATGCGTCTAATGGATCGCTAATGTTTTGTTTATTCTTCCCTCACTGTTTATATTGGTCTGTAATAAACTCATAATTAACAATGGCTGCATAAACACGATGCGTTGCGGTTGCGTGTGGCCTTTTGCTTGAGACTCCTTTGTTGCGATATTCCGCATTGATACGTCATTCATTGTAGCGTCAATAAACGGATACAATATATCGCGGTGCCCGTGATTCTGTCTGTAAAGTAAACAATGCCTTTGTTTGTTGGCCACTTGAGACGGAAAATGACGTAGAATCTGATCCGCAATTCCAAGTGGTGACCAACTAATTATCTATTGTTACTTGAATGAAAGTCAAAGTGAAATAAGCTCGCTGGTGCTTGACTATCAAGGTTGTTTTACCGTTGGGCTTGAAGAGTTTTCCGTCGTTCAGTTTGACCACTCAACCCTGACCTTAACTGACATATCATTGTAGGTAGAAACAGAATCAATGTTACGATGGACAATTTTATCGACCTTCTCCACAGACCTTTCAAATATTTATCGAACAAATGCAGTTTGCCAAGTTTATGCGGCATTGACGTGTGTTATATTTGTTTTAACATTTGGTCGTCACTCAAGCGTGTAGATATACAGTATGTCTGTATATACCCAGTTAGTTCTTGGTATTCACCTTAAATGAATGTGTTACTAATACTTGCGTGTTACAAATTTTTCCCTTGATCTTAAAACACTGTATAATTTATAGGAAACCTTATAACGATTATTTCTGGTTTCTGGGCTATTATTGTACCTACTTTGTCTATTTAGATAATCTGAGCATACTTAGTTATATCTGGTCTTTATGGATATATACGGAATTATCTAATGCAATGAAACTAGGTCAATGCATCTTATAATATCTAATTGTCTTTTTTTCAAATATTTTTAAACCAGTGCTTGACTATGATCCCGCCTGATCGTAAGTAGTGATGTAGGTACCTAATCGTTGATGGTAAAGCGCGCTAGTTCATCACTCAAAAAAACTGAGTGGATATGAAGGATGACGACAGTTGAGCGAGGTGATGCAATGTAAAACCCAACAACACGACCAACGATGCTGCGCCAGAGGGAGATTGATTTAGAGACCAAACTCCCGACACAACAACATTTGGCGCATCGTACCCGGCACACATCGCAACAAAACTGCTTAATTTGACCTGAACCTGTTTATCAGCATAAACTTGTATAAAGGCCGGCTGAATGTTTGAGAGTATTTGGATTTGGTGTTTAATATGTAGTTATGTGTAATATGAAATTAATTGAATTTTAAATGTCTGGGCATTAGCAAGAAACAGGCTTAGTACAGATTTTGGTAATAAATCGTATATATCGTAGGTAGGAGTCAGTAAAAGTTACTAGTAAGTAGTAGACTTCAGGGAGAAACTATTTTATTGCTTAGAAATCAGTATACAATGCCTTGATGGGTGATAATAGTGATAACAGTTTTAACGGAAGATTATAGCTTCGTAACAAGTAGCTAAACATTTAACCTCGTCGTCGAACCTTGTAAACTCCGGTAGGGCAAGGTTATGGTTAGAAAGGTTCTTAAGGGAGAAACAGTTAAGTATTAAAAATATTATGGATATGTTGAGTGATTCTAGCTAATCATTAATCATCATCAAGGATTTCAAAACGACGGAATTATAAACATGTAAAATAAAATGCGAAATCAATATTCGTAATATGTACGTTCATCGTGCTTATCTAGTAACATTCTAGATATTTAGGATACGATGGGACATATGGCATTGTGATTATAAATGTCCCTAAACACACAAAAAAAAAATTCTGTATCTGAAACCACCATAATGTTATTAAAATGTTTGTTGTAATTAACGTTGATTACCAATAGTTAAGATTGTTTGAATTGAGCCTATGATTATGTAAATGAAGACGATAGGTTTTCCTGAATGCATAACCCTCAGCGCATAACCGTGTAGCCGTGCTCCAAGTTTGTTATTTACCTACTGCTTGTTATGAAATCGCTGAAGAGCCGAAAAGTGATTGTGATTTTAACATGATAATGATGGTCCTCTGGTGGGTACCGTGAATAAGAGACTACGTGACCAGCCGTCACTTATGTTATCAAACATCTACTTCAGACTGATGTTACAGCTCGCAACATCGGTGCCACTGACTCATTTGCACATTGTATGCTGTTTGTTTAAGAAATTCTTCACTTTCGAATATTCTACCGATTTCGAAGTAGGTATTGTATTCAACAGATACTAGTGACTAACATTTTGGATAATTAATAAAGTGTACCTGTGCCGCCGCAGCAGACCTCGTCGTGCTGGTGATCCACTGGGCCCTGCGCCATCATTGTCCAGCTTCTCAGGAGAACGGAATAGCTTGCGGAATGCGGCCGCAACCTTCTCCTTTGACCGGGACGTCATGATGCACTAATTGAACTACACTTCCAATAGCTGCACTCAATTCTCCAATACGATAATTTAAATTTCACACAATTGTTTATTTTATATCCGCACGTTTGTTTTGACGTCTACGCGGCATGTCATGAAAACGTCAAATTATTGTATTCGAATGTGGACTCCGTGGAGATGTATGCAGGCAGTAAACCTTTAAGTGTTCGGCATGTGTTACATCAGTCGAGGCGTCTCGCACGGCGAGGGTCCGTGATGTGCGGCGTCTGCTGCAACGCACGTGCGACTACGAAGCGAGAGCGGCGATGAAATCGAAACTTGGCACGCTGGAGGAGGTCGGTTATCGCACCTCGGCGGATGCGTGGCGGAGCGCGCGCATGTGTGTCACAGTGCGTCGCATGTCCGCATGTCTACACGACCGCTGGTCGTCGCTGCACACCCACAATAACCGTATCACTGTGCCTCGTCCCGCACTGCCGGCGCAACAATAACTTTTGTAGTTCCCAGAGTTCGCTAATCCAGTTTCCGCGCCTTTAATTCTTCAAAAGTTAGTCATTGCTTTGTTTCGTCACTCCCTGTAAAAGAAGGAAATGAGATAAGTTTTCAATGACTCGTCAGCAAAACATTTGTGTTTCTCAATGACATTTTTTAGGGTTCCGTACGCAATGGGTAAAAACGGGACTCTGTTATAATTTTTTTTAAACTAATAATAATAAAAAAAAAAATTGTTTATTGATACCAGATACATTCACTGTTTTACAGGCTAAAACGGGTACAATTTAAGTGTATAGTACAATACATGCTGATATTGATTCCCAAACTAAGCTTGAGCTTGTATTTTGGGAAAACAATGTTCAGTCCTAATGATGACATACAATATACATTAATTGATGTTTGAGGACAAAGGTGAAATATTGTGTAAAATTTTGTCACTGGACGGTGCTTATGGTTACAAAATAATTCTTCCTAATTATTATACTGTAATATAATTAAAATTACGGTAGGTGTCGCGTGTAAAGTGCGTGCATGTATCTATGTTTGTATGTATTTATCAGTAATTATGGGTGAGTGTATGTGGATGGGTGAGTGTCCGAATATATGGGTGAGTGTCCGAATGTATGGGTGAGTGTGAGTGATTGTGTATGGGTGAACGTCCGTATGTGTGTGGGTGTACGCAGCCCTGCGATGTAAATCTTGGGATCGGTTTCATTACCACTACGTATTGTGTGCTTAGTATGTGAGTATGCATCTGTAGTTTTATGCGTGTCTGAAAAAGATTACGTGTTGTATATTAATAAATCTTCAGTTTTTTGGTAGTCTAGTTGCAGAAGCCAATCCGCGGCTAGAGGTTTCAATTTATTTTTAGTTAGTTCTGTAATTTGCAGATCCTTGTTTATTATATTGTACAGCTTACAGCTTATTGCATTATAGTGTCTACTTGCAAAAGACGTCTTACAGGGGACTCCACGGCAAACAAAAGTTTTTTTGCGTCTCCTTGGGTCAGGTAAGGGGACATCTCTATGCTTCCTCAGCGTGGATTTGAGCACAAAAAGCTGTCTTACTGTTAAAACTTTAAATTCTGAGTAAAGTTCTGTGGTGGGATATCTAAAAGGCTTTTTGCTTATTACTTTTAGGACAGCTCTTTGTGCTCTCTCCAATCCGATTAGAAGAGTTTTTGCAGCCCCTCCCCAAACCGGTATGCAATACTGGATGATGGATTGACAGAGGGCTAAATAAACCAGTCTTAACTTGTCGAAGGTAGCAGAGTTCCTAAGCGTTTTAAAGAGGTGTATCAGTCGTCTTAAAACTTGAACCACATTAGGAATGTCTCCTGTATTACAAATATGTATATAAACTCACGTAGACAAACAGCTAGACGCAGAACAGCTACTTGTACGTCATACAAATATTTGTTCCGTGCGGGAATCGAACCCGCGACACGCAGCGCAGCAGTCAATAGAATAGCTTAACCACTGCGCTAACCGTGCAGTCAATTTATTAAATTATCTACTCCGTTGTCTGTCTGTCTGTCACCAAGCTGTATCTCATGATACAGCCATGCTTCTTAGATAGTTGATTCTTTCACAGTTGATGTATTTATATTACTGCTTGTTATTATTATTTCGTTTATTTATTTTACTTACATATAATTTACATTTTTAAATATTTGTATAAAAAACAAAAACATTTAAAAATACAAAAATTAGTATCCCACTGGTTTCGGGAACAGGGTCCAAGCTACAGGTCAGGGCTCCAGAGAGAGGAACTTCCTGACGATGCGAGCCGTGTCCAGCAGTACCGCTTTCTGAATCAAGCCCTTGATCCAGCCGCCTAACGAGAGCCTCCTGAGGTATTGGTCGGGGCTCTTGGCTATTAAACCATTGGCTGTCACGACTATCGGTACAATGATTGCTGAATCCACTTCCCACATGTCGACAACCTCGTGAGTCAAGTCAAGATACTTGATTTGTTTATCTTTCTCAGCTTTCATGAGGTTCTCATCATGCGGGATGGTTATGTCAATAATCATTGCACGCCGCTCTGATCGATCCACCAGCACTATATCAGGCTTATTGGCAACAATAGTCCTGTCAGTGATGATGGATCGATCCCAGTACAATATGATATAGCCATTCTCGAGAACTGGGTCGGGCATATCCGATTCCACAAGGTTGTATTTAAGAGCAAGATATTATCCATACTAATATTATAAATGCGAAAGTAACTCTGTCTGTCTGTCTGTCTGTCTGTCTGTCTGTCTGTTACGCTTTCCCGCTTAAACCTCTGAACCGATTTTGATGAAATTTGGCACAGACAATCTTTAGACCCCGAGAAAGAACATAGGCTACTTACCTTTTATCCGGGAAAAAATTGATGTTCCCGAGGGAAACCTAAAAAGCGCGATATAACCGAACTCCACGCGGGCGAAGCCGCGGGCGGAAAGCTAGTTATTATTATAACAGCAAAAACTAAAAATGGAAGACATACAGTAAACGTAGGTACCTACTATTTTACCGCTTTTTGCTTGATATTAATACGCTTGAATTTTTTTACTGATTCTGTATATCTGTTATAGCTATAACAATGGAGCAAGGTAGCTAGCGTAACAAGATACTAAAAACTCAATAAAATAAATATGTAAGGATCCATACAAGAGATGTGATTTCACTAGATATTATAAAACAAAGTCGCTTTCTCTTTCCCTATGTCGCTATGTATGATTAAATCTTTAGAACTACGCAACGGATTTTGATGCGGTTTTTTTAATAGTTAGAGTGATTAAAGAAGAAGGTTTACATGTATAATAACATCCATTAAATAGTGGAAAAGTACTATTATTTTTGAGGTTTCTAATGTGATGTCGTAAATAATAAAATTTTCCTTGTTTGCAGTAAAACGTACTCTCAACCATAGGAGTTATCATAATAATGAACTAAATACTGTACACATTGAAAAGGTCTACAGAAAAGTCCGCGATATATGTCTATCTCTTATGGATATCCCACAATTTTTTTTTTGTCATTTACTTTTTACGATAAATATTGAATAATCTTCGAAGGGATTTTAACCAATACAGCATTAATCCTTATTCAATTTAATACCTTAAATATATTTTTGATTTAATATAGATCTATATCACCCTTTACAGCATTTGATTCAAATGAATATTTTCAAAGATATTATAGATTTAAAAATTGCGGGCCGTCGCGTTTGCGGTGGTACCGACCGGCCGGGGCGGCGGGAGTGGCGGGCTAATTTGTTTTTATACAACGTTCGCATTTTTTTCTGTAGTGTATTTAGTATTAGCATTGCATCCGTGCGAAGCCGGGGCAGGCCTCTAGTGTAACTATGAATAATGGTACAGAATTCTTCGTGTGCGAGCACGACTTGCTTTTGCCGATTTTTATTTATAATCACTATTTCTTGGTTTTCTCTATGTTTTGTTAAATAAACTAGCCCACAATAAAACCACTCACACTGTTATTAATTTCCTTTACACAAACCCACACTCTCACTTAATATGTAAGTACTATGATTTTATTTAGAAATAATGTATTTTATTTGGCTCAATTTTTATGTTATCTTGATAGTTTATTACTCTTATTTAACTAATTATTCTGTCCATTTCTAAGCATGTCTCGAATAGATAACGCATATTCAGCTCCAAAGATAATGGCGCCGTCTACTTTGTAGACCACAGTTCAAATAACCATGTTCAATTTTGTTCCAAATGAGTCAATAAATTATTCATATTCTTATTGAAAGACACTTATTGACGGAATTCGTCAGATTGCAGTCTGAAAGAGAAAAATTGTTTAAAGAGTTGGAAGTAAATACTTAGATATGATGTTGGTACTTTCCATCACATATTGTCCACACCTACTTCAGAGGCCACCTATAAAATATTTATATTTGTTAAACTAAGATTAAGTTTATTTTAAGTTAATTTTATTAGGTGGTTTTGTTAAGTTTTGGTTTAGGTACGATGGGGCTGGCATACAGTCATGTAAAAGTCCCTAAACTAAATAAAGAGTGAAAAAAAACTAAATGTTTTCATTGAGACATTTTACATGCAGTCAATTAAGGCCCTGCGAGATTTATCGCTTCTAGCTAATTAATTGAAACCTCAAAGGATCTTGACTGATTCAATTATTCAGCACTCGCTAAACAATTAAGATGCTCGACTTCTATACTAGTTAATCTTATTTAAATTGGCATAACTAATGGCCTATTCCCCTGCAGGTTTTATAAAAAAGCTATACTCTGTTTTTTAATCTCGTAGAGTAAATTGACATTACGAGTGTTGGCAGTTTATTGCAATTAGGTGCAATAGTGCCGAAACTTAGCGTTCATAAAATCAAGTATCTTTTTTTACATTAAGTTATCCTGAAATAATGTGTAGGTACATAAAAACGTAATAATACAAAATTAATAATGTAAATTTGACATTTGCATGTGTCAATTTACTCTACGAGATTAAAAAACAGAGTATAGATAGAATACAATAGAAGAGTAAATAGAAATAGAATAAAGCTTTCAATCGGAGTATGGAGGTTTTAAAAAAAGTCTGAAATGTCATTAAATTATATCGATCTGTGCCTGAAATGTAGCATTTATCATTTGCTTGTTCTTTTTTGAACTGTACAGACTTTTAGTTCAGCTGGATGTTACTGAATAACAGTATTTTAGACAGCGTGACTGCTGATTTGACCTCTACACTCTAATTAGTTGGTGTCACGATACCTCTTGCTAAAACTACACTCTAATTACGTAACGCGACCTGGATCCAGCGCTTTCCTGCGATTCTGGTCAGGTCATCCGACCAACCTAGTCGGTGGGTGTCCGACGCTGCGCTTGCCGGTACGTGTTCGCCATTCAAGAGTGCAACCTGTCTTTTTGGAAATCTTTGGGGGAGGCCTATGTCCGGCAGTGGACTTCCTGTGGCTGACATGATGATGATGATGAATTGCGTAACACACTGTTACCATCAATTCTGTCGTCCTCCGCGGTCAACACGCCTGCCTGCGACGTGGAGGGCGTGGAGGCCCCGGGTTCGATCTCCGGCCAGGTCATGATGGAAAACGATATTTTCCTGATTGGCCTGGGTCTTGGATGTTTATCTATATATATATGTATCTATTATAAATATAGTATCGTTGAGTTAGTATCCCATAACACAAGTCTCGAACTTACTTTGGGGCTAGCTCAATCTGTGCGACTTGTCCGTATATATTTATTTATTTATATTTATTGGAATAATTTTGAAGCATACATATATTGCTTTATTTCTTTATAAAAATGTGTCTCTCAAAAATGTTAATAATGCATTGAATGTTATTGAACTGTCAAAAATGAACCCTATTGCTAATGCTAGTGTGTTACGCAATTACCCTGCAGCACCTTCTGGTTGTCATACTTCTGGGCTTCTCGTAACGACTGTCAAAGATCCGAAGTACAGCCGAGGCCAACGCCATAACGTGCTTTCTGATGTATAGAGATGTCTCGATATGACGTATCTAATGGACGAATCGACGATGGAAAGTAAACCTAACCTTCGATCGATTCTCCTGTTAGGTATTGATTACCGACAAGCATAAAATAATGGCATTATACGAGTATTACCTACGTACGTATAGGTATGTAGGCACTGGCTATAAATAAGTATATTATATAGAATACAATTATATTATTATGCGGTGTCGGCCGCGGTGGCCCTACGGTGTCGGCCGTGACATCCAAGTTGTACGTCGTAGGTTCGAACCCCGTCAGGCGCATTACGTTGTGTAAATTATTTCATCAACACTGCTCTCAAAACGGTGAAGGAAAATATCGTGATGAAACCGGCATGTCCTAGAGCCACTAATTTCGAAGGCATGTGACAATCTACCAACCCGCACTGGGCCAGGGTGGTAGATTACGGCCCACTCCCTCTCATCGAGAGGAGGCCTGTGTCCCAACAGTGGGAGGAATTTCTCTGATTAGTATCCATACTATATAGTATATCCATACTAATATTATAAATGCGAAAGTAACTCTGTCTGTCTGTCTGTCTATCTGTCTGTCTGTCTGTCTGTCTGTCTGTCTGTTACGCTTTCCCGCCTGAACCTCTCAACCGATTTTGATGAAATTTGGCACAGACAATCTTTAGACCCTGAGATAGAACATAGGCTACCTTTTATCCCGGAAAAATTTTAATGTTCCCGAGGGAAATTTAAAAAGCGCGATATAACCGAACTCCACGCGGGCGAAGCCGCGGGCGGAAAGCTAGTAATATTATAAATGCGAAAGTAACTCTGTCTGTCTGTCTGTCTGTCTGTTACGCTTTCCCGCTTAAACCTCTCAACCGATTTTGATGAAATTTGGTACAGGCAATCTTTGGACCCTGAGAAAGAACATAGGCTACCTTTTATCCCGGAAAAATATGATGTTCCCGAGGGAAATAAAAAAGCGCGATATAACCGAACTCCACGTGGGCGAAGCCGCGGGCGGAAAGCTAGTATAATAATAATTTATTTGCATCAAATGTTACAGTACATTGAAACATGTAGTACATAGAGTTAAAAGGATGTTAACAATAGTGTGGCGACACCGACACCAGCACCCTTGCTAAGTTGCCAAGACAACTTGTGTTAAAGATGCTGGGCCCGACCCTTTGATGGATGTTTCTTTCTTATATTTAGGTACATTCATGCCATTTTGTACATTAATGTCGTGGTGGCCTAGTGGTTAAAAGACCAGCCTCTCAAGTATGAGTGCTCGGGTTCGACTCCAGGTCAGGCAAGTACCAATGTAACTTTTCTAAAGTTATATGTACTTTCTAAGTATATCTTGGACACCAATGACTGAAGGTGAAAGAAAACATCTTGAGGAAACCTGGACTTTATAAGTCTGAAATCGCCAACCCGCATTGAGCAAGCGTGGTGATTACGCTCAATCCTTCTCTGTATGAGAGGAGACCTGTGCCCAGCAGTGGGACAATAAAAGGTTGATGATGATGATGCCATTTTGAAATGATATGACTGGTTCGTTATATGGCATAGGTAAACGAACAAATAAACTATAGTATGTAAGTAACTGTAGTACTTTAGTATGTATGTATGTATAGAATAAATAATGTGTATTGTACCATTCTATATGAGTTAGGTGGCATTTCTAGGATGTGTTGTCCTCGTGATGACCTTGGCTCTGGCTGAGGATAGGACGTCCAATAACCGTGAGCCTCGGAGCCTACTCGTTTTTGGCAACTTGCCCGATATGATTATGTCCCTTAGGACTAAAAACGCTCATTCTGCAGGCGGTTAATAAATTCACACGATCAATAATAAGCTCAAAATATATGACACTTTATAGAAAATCACTGATTTATATAATTACCTAGTGACGCAGATTCTCTTGTCCACAAACTAAACTAAACTAATTTTAAGTTCAGGGCATCTGTTTCTTTCTATTTCTTCTTTTATTTATTAGTTTAGTCCTGTCAAATTAAGATGCTCCATAGACTGTTTAGACGTGATCAAAAGTACGTCAATTTACGTCAGGCATGGACTAATTTTGACAGGACTAAAGAAAGAAGAAAGATAAAGATGCGCTGAACTTAAATTTAGTTTACTTTGTGAAAAAGGGAATCAGAGCCAGTACCTACCAAACTAAGCTCAAATATCCACAACTTTATTCGATCTAAAGACTTTCGATCTGATAACTTTATTTGGTCCTTTTTTTTGTTCTGGATGGGAAATCATAAAATGACCTCTCCCACTCTGGGTGGAGCGGGAGCCGGGAGGGCCTGTTAAACTTTTACTAACTAAAACCTACCCGTGTTCCTTCACTTGCCTGTGCCCCAAGGCCACGGATTCTTTTTTAACCAACCAGCCACCTTGACCCAGGAGGCATCGGTCTTCGTGTACCCCGTCACGACGTGCTGACATGTCTTTAAGGCGCGCGTGAAACACAACGCAGCGTCAATCCAGGCCTGGTCTTTACCGGGCGGCGAACTGTCCCCTGCTCGCCGCGCGCCGCCCGCAAGCCCGCGCCTACGGTGGCCAGAAGTTCGATGTTGTCTCCAGACCAGGGCGTCTCCTGCGGCGCGCGGTTTGAATCGTGAGGGCGCTGGAATTCCCACTCCTTCATGTGATCCGCCTCCTCCTTTGCCAGCATCACTGTTTTGCAGAAGGAGGTGACGGCCTGCCATGCACTCTTGCTCCGGACCATGGCCTGGACCAGGGCCGGACGCCAGAGATCGCTGCCGATCGCCGCCACGAGGTCACGGCGCGGGGTGCTCTACCTAAGCCGAGCAGACCTCCACCATATGCCCCACCGTGTCCTCAAG
Organism: Sesamia nonagrioides; assembly: GCA_017933935.1. Taxonomy (NCBI): domain Eukaryota; kingdom Metazoa; phylum Arthropoda; class Insecta; order Lepidoptera; family Noctuidae; genus Sesamia; species Sesamia nonagrioides. The sequence continues at coordinate 31,775 of JADWQK010002089.1, read as the reverse complement.
CCGATCCTCACAGTGGTGACACCCTGGGTTTCCTCCCACCTTATCCGGAAAAGGAATCTAGGAAAACAGCCGTGTCCGGTGAGGACTTGCGTCAGGCGGAAGGTGAGGGCGCCCTGGCGCCTTTCTAGCCACTCCTCAAACACCTCCGCTGTGGAGTGCCATCTTTATTTGGTCCTAGAATTTTGTTTAGGTATATTTAACGACACTGACCAGTGTAATCTTTTTCAGTGGAAATCATAATATGTATACCTATATAATACACCAATTTCTAAACTTCTCTTTCACCATTACGCACAGAAAACTGTGCTAGTTTCATGGAAAAACTCTACTATGTCAATCAGATTGTGTTTTTAGGCTTTCAATTCGCACTATCTTCTCGATCTGTGTCATTTTCTACCATCCACTACTCGTTTTACTAGAGCACTCTATTAAAGGAATTCCTAAAATAAAATATATATCACTAGGGTGCGTAGGTAGTTGTTTTTATGTATCTATGGTTGGAAGGAATTCTGCGTAGGTGTCCTAGATTATGTATATGTATCGCAGTCGGATTGTATAATACACCGTATTACATTACATCTAGCTGTTATCAAAAACAGGGCCGTTTTGAAATCCGGCGGTTCAACTATTAGCCGGATTGTCATTGCGAAGCATTCTCCATGAAGGCGCCCCACGTTTAGCCGCATTGTACTACTACTTAAATTGTAGGGTCACCATACACATTTTATTTTTCTGGCTGTTTTAGTCACAGTTCTAACCTAACCTAACCTATGGGTGGTGTCAAAGAGGTCTAATCATCATAAAATCATCTAATCTCTCGCTTTATTACATTACCTATGGCTAGTCGTGTTGAATGAATGAATTTCTAGCTTATAGCCGCACAAAGAGACAGCGAAAACTAAATCAAATACTGCAAAATATACAACAGACGACCTTTAAAAATAGCTATATATGTACTTATCCTAAATAATAAGTACTTAAATATGATTAGACATAGTTCGAGATCACAAGTAATGTAGGTAATGTTCCTTTACGAGTCTTTTATACACAAGTTGGTAATGGCTGCATGCGATTTATTTTTAACTTGCAATGCATTCCACAAACGACTATATTACCAACTCAAAATGTAGGTATTTTAAAAGTTGAATGTCCGAAATCCAGAAACGTTTTTCCAGATTCCAGCTTTTTGTTAAGACTTTTGAACTGTATACGACTTTGACTTTTTGTCAAATTTTGAAATAGGAACTTTACAGTGTTGCGTAAGTACTCGCATTCTTGTACTTGTTATTTTACAGTGTCTACAATATTAAGACAGCTACTATTTTACGCATATAACGCACACTGGAGCTGAGTAGAGTTAGTCGACTTGCCAGGCAGGTTTAGGATACCTAAAAGCAATCCCATTTATAGCCTGGCAGAGCAGCGAGGCAATTGCGTATAAAACACTATTTACCAATAGGCTTCGTTTTGACAATTCAACAACATTCATTGCGTTATTAACGATGTCACATTTTTCAGACGTAAAGAAAAAAATATTTAAATTTGGATTGATAATGTGACACACAATTAGAGTGCAGGGAGTTTTCGCTCGTTTTTCATAGGACTTTTAAAATTATTTATAGTCTTGTTTACTAAATAAAAGTGCGTGATTTATGTAGTAAAAAGTGCATTTAGTAAATAATTCATAAAGAACAGTGAAATATCGCAGCATAGTGGCCACATCATGACTTTGTCCCAAACCTCCCTCGAAAGACCAGTCACGCGGCCGTCTTTTTCGCCATGAATAATAATTCATAATTACGTGACATTGGCTAAATGCACAAACCGTGCGAAGCCAAAAAAGAAAGAGAGAATTAGGGTGCAGCGGGGTTATTGCGTAACACGCTATCAGTAGCAATGGCTTTCATTTAACATTCATTCATTCAGCAACAGATTAGCAATATGCTTCAAAGTTATTCAAATTGATATACTTTTTTTTTATTAGTTATAAACTAGTGCTTGACTGCAATCCCGCCTGATGGTAAGCAGTGATGCAATCGTTGATAGTAAAATGCACTAGCTTATTAAGCCTATTCACTTAAAAAAAACTGAGTGAATAGGAAGGAAGACGGCAGTTGAGCGAGGTGATGCAACGTTTAACCCAACAACACGACCAACGACGCTGCGCCAGAGCTACGCAACGCAACGGTACGCAATTAGGGTGCCAGTTTACTGACCAATTCAACCATTGATGTTATTAATAACATTTTCCTTGGACATGTATGTCGGTAATTTTAGATTGGATCACAAACAGCAGCCTCATTGCGTAACATACCTCCAATCAGATCTGCAATGAATGTAGCGACTCAAAAAACTTGTTAGGTACTAAACTAGTTTTCAATATAGCGCTCTAAACACACTACGATGATGCTAGCAATATGTACAGACGACAGCACATCAAGCAATCTGTCAGCTTGTTTTATCCGATTTTCAACTTTATCTCTAACTTAAAGCATTAAGACTCAAGCTTGATTGGGAATATCTGACAGTTTCGGGTAGCTTGACCTGCTGTCGTCCGTACATATAAGAACGCACGGCTATTAATATAAGCCATTAAGACAGTATAGAATCCAAGGATAGACCACATATTATTTGGACTGGTACCTTCGAATAGGCAGTGAATATATAAATGTCTACAAAGATAAATACAACCTAACCTCGCCCTGCCCCTGTAATGAATCTCAATAAAATCGTTTCATTAAGCGCGTTCTCAAGCGTGCGACCCCTTGTAGAATTTTATAACTTCGCCCCCGTGTTCTGACTACTAGAACTGTGACCAAACTACTTGCTTCATTCTAGAGCTTTCCCTATTTCGTAATTTGAATGTTTTGCCAATAAGTACGGACGACAGCAGGTCAAGCTACCCGAAACTGTCAAATATTCCCAATCAACCTTGAGCCTTAATGCTTTAGCGATGAAGTTGAAAATCTACTGAAGAATTTGACAGATTATAGTAGCTTGATGTGCTGTCTCCGTCCGTACCTACATACTGCGGCATACAACAATTCAAAAATGATTACTTACCTACATAAAAAACGATCTTGATTCGAAATAACTCAGCTTAGCAACAATTTGAAGAAATTATAGCGAAAAAGAAAATTGAAGCTATTGCAAGAAAGTTACCGAAAATTTTCTTAAAATTTCACGTTTATATAGCTTTGATATTAATTCCGAGAAGTGCCTATATACCTAATTCAAAATAAATTCTCATAAAATATAGTTTTGTTGTTGTTGGTAACAGGAAGAAAGTTTAGGAATTATTTTGTGCATTGGAAATTTGATGTTGAACTTCAACTACACTTAGTTCAATAAACTTCGTGTTTGCTCGTAAACAATGTGGAAATCATAAAGGGAGGGGTATTGCTAGTGGCGACATGGAGAGTGCGATTGTCGCAACCCAGTGCCGGACACGGTATAATAGCGGCGATAGGTACCTATTTAAAAAGTGGCTTGAGTCCACGGTACCTTCCGCCTAACGCAAGTCCTCACCGGACACGTTTGTACTGGGAGGTTCTAGTGTGGCTACTATGAGTGTACATTATGAGACTCGATCGTCGATATCGACCGCGTTTGACTCATCGATTGGGCCGCTTCAAGGTTGTAAGAACTCTCAACCAATGACTGCGCCAAACGCGCTCGATATCGACGATCGTGTCTCGTAATGTAAACTCATGGTAGCCACACTGTTCCGGATAAGGAGGGAAGAAACGTCAGGTTGCCACCACTGTGTGGATCGCCCTGAGGACAGAGTGGAGCATAAGGTGGAGGTCTGGCATATTATGATTTCCCACCCAAAAGGGGGGTATTGCTAGTGGAATACTGCTGAGGCAAATGTTCAATGTTCCGGAACATTCCATTTCCATTGTTTAAAAAATTATGATGCGTCGTTATAGTAATATGAATCAAAAGTTGTTTGTAGAAACAGGTATTTTATCGAAATGCCAAGCCTGTTCTTGCTTGTGTGCAAGAAAATGATATTATGCTGAGGAAATAAATATCTCATTTCATTAAGTATCTAAGCTTACACAGTTTTATAGATTGGCGTTAGTAATAAAAACAATACTTCAATAATATTGGCAGTCGGATTATCTACATGCCTAGGTACTTAATATTCCGTAACTACCTACATAAATATTCTTTTTTCTATTAACCCAAACACCGATTAGGCTTAGGCAGTGGCTAAAATAATAATCCATTCAATAAATCGCTTATCATTTCATCACAAAACCTTAACGATATTAAGTCAAATTGAGTCGTAGAAAGCTAAATCGCCTCTAATCAAATCCAAATGCCAGAGGTCTTTCAATGATTGGAAACAGCACCAGCAATTAATGCTTTTTTTTTTTTTATTAATATGGCATCTCCTAGTTGACCTTGAGAGGCCTGTACTAGTTAACCGGACTATCCTGTGGCTGCCTTAAGTGAATTTAAAGCCTCCAGCCAGGGCTACTAGCAATTAATGCGAATTCATTAATGGAACTTCGATAACAGCACTGGGTTCAAGAGATGCGTGGGTAGTTAGTAGGGGTGGCGGGGTGTAAGAGGGGTAGAAAGGGACAGCCGGTGACCTCCACCTCCACAAATGACGTCAGAGCAGACCCGTTACGCGATCGCACTAAGATGAATTCAGATGGCCATGCTTTTGGAGATAACAAGCTGTATAAAAAGGACTTATGTGCTAGAATTACTTACTATGCACAATACAACGCAACACAAAGTTATAGGCTCCATAGGAAATACAGTGATGAAAATAACTTGTTATATTGCGTAAGCTAGGATTCAGAATTGTATGCTGGTTATTAATGCGAGCGACAAGCAGGCATCCTACAACATCATATTATTGTGCCTAATATGGGCGTAATGCTTTAGACAACTCTCGCAATCATTTCCTGGTTGATGAGAATAATATTGTTCACTTAAGTAGTAAGATATCGGCACATCTACGTTTATCATATTTTACAGCAGCAAGGATCAAAGATCAAATGTTTGAAATTAATTTATGACTTAATTTTACGATTTTATAACTACACTTACCTACTGGTAAATATTAGGATATCTATGTATTTTTTTGCAGATGTGCCAATACATATATTTCTAGGTTCAAGCGATATTATTATGCACTGTCATTAAAAGGAGATAATATAACCAGGGAAAAGGGAACCTAGTTGAAGTTCTGTAAGAAACCGTAGGATGTTTTGAAAGAAATTTAAGTAGGTAAGAACTGCTTGTTTAATTAAATTTCATCTAAAAACATTCATCGGTTTCGACTGAATGTTTTCTTCGAATGAAATTTATTGCGACACAGCCTTCTGTCACTTAACGCTACATCGATTGAACGATTGATTGAATATTTATTAATCGATAGACTGATCTTTCGAATGAGTTTTAGACTCGACAAGATTATGACGTATCATCAGCACATCAGTTGACACGACGAGATGTGGCGAACTACGTCATGAAATTCTAGAATTTATTTATCTACTCTCAGTATTCAAAAAATAATAATATATTTCCGCGCTTTTGTTACAGTTTGTAGCAGAATATTGTCAATTAGTTGTTGATGTCGATAACACCATGTTAATCTACTGCGGAGGTTGTATAAAATAGGTACCTAATACTAAACCGGTTGGCAATTTTAATTCACTGAAAAATATATAAACAACCTAATCTCTTGCTGTAAAATGAGAAAATAAACATATAGGTAGTCGTTCTCTCTGCATTCTTACTTTTGCCATTTTTACATGTATAGGTAAACACCTTACCTTACCTTGCGTACCTAGTTACGCATAACACATGATCAAAATGACAACAATAAGGTACTCTTCTTCTTCTTTTTTCAAGATGAGATTCAACCTCAAGTCCTCAACTCTTGATCAATGCTCTCTAATGATCAAAACTCTTGATTCTTTGAAAATTTTATTACACAATAATGGCGGATATCAATGACAGTTGAAAAAGACGGCCGCATGCACCGTCTATGAGGGAGGTTTGAGGCAAAGTCATGACGTGGCCACTATGCTGCGATATTTCAATGTTCTTTATGCCTCATTTACTGAATGCAGTTTTTACTACATAAATCACGCGCTTTTATTTAGTAAACGACACTATAAATAATTTTATTTATAGTGTCGTTCTTTCATCTTAGCTTTCCCGTCAAAAACTCTAATAAGGTACTCAAAATTAGTTTGCGTATTGACACTTTTTATCAACTAATGCTGACCATCTCCCCCCATCTTCTTATTTCGATTCAAAAATTACATAAAGACTATAATTATATCCTACGAACCTGGTAACTTATCTCCTTTGGTAAATAAACATAATATCTACTTATACTTAGTCGCTAATTATACTATCTACTAAAACTAAACTAAGAGCTAGAAACATAGTAGTAAGAAATGGTAATTAAAACAAATGTTTTGTTCTCGTCGACAAAAACTACGTAGGTAAGCGACGCGCAAATACCACAGATTATATTATACATATTTAAATTAAATACTGTGACGTAGGTATCAGTGCAGCATATTATTATAGCATAGGTAATTGTGCGCTTTGATTATTTCTAACACGACGGTAAAGTTGGAAGTAATATATATGAAAATTTTAAGAGGACGCTTCTTTTAGTACAGGATAACGTTAAAACATGCGAGTCTTTCTATACATTTTAAGGACATGGACGAGGAATTGAGGTTACGAAAATTCCTAAAAAGTTTAGATGAAAACTTTTAACGCAAACATTTTTGTTGCATGCGATTTCCCGGATATCAATGAGACAATGAAATTACAATGATCAATTTCACTAAAATTTGTATGCGACAGGCGACAGCTTCATATACTCAGCATAAGTATCTATAGTCATGAAAGGGTGTTGGGAGGGTGCAAATGTAAACGATTTTATGTTCCTTTTGTGACCGCCGGAACTTTTACGAGTTGCACTAAGAACAGGATGAGGAACGCGAGGAAAATTTACACCCACCGAGGAAGCTCCGGGCCTTGCTTAAAGCTCTTTGTTGCCTTCAGCCTTGTTTACACGATAGCCACACTGAGACGTGTAATTTCAGTGTTGCGGCGAGAATTTGTAAGTACTGAACCAACGTCTAGAACTTTTAACATCTTCCGCGGAACTTTCATACAGTTAAGTCATAAGATTTGGTTTTATGATAATTTAAACAAGAAATGCCTTTGTCTGACAATACAAATACGACAACGAGAGCTGATAATAAATAGGACGGTGCAGAAAATGCTATTTTAATTTGCAGTTTTTCGAAAATACGGAGCCAAGGAAAACACAGCACAAACAATTATTACAAATATGACATTAAATACAGGTCGAAAGCTTTAGAGATGAAGTTGAAAATCTAATAATGAAATCTGACAGGTTGTAGTAGCTTGATGTGCTGTAGATACATTCATGTCGAGAATCGAGATACTTACATTTAATATTGTAAAGTTTACATCAGTGATAAAAACATGCACTGGAAAATAATTCATATGCTTAGTTATCATTGATGTGTGATAGATTGTGCATAAAGAATACAGTCACCGGTAGGTATCATCATCATCAACCTTTTAATCGTCCCACTCCTGGGCACAGGTCTCCTCTCATACAGAGAAGGATTGAGCGTAATCTCCACGCTTGCTCAATGCGGGTTGGCGATTTCAGACTTAAAGTCCAGGTTTCCTCAAGATGTTTTCCTTCACCTTCAGTCATTGGTGTCTAAGATATACTTAGAAAGTACATATAACTTCAGAAAAGTTACATTGGTACTTGCCTGACCTGGAATCGAACCCGCGCACTCATACTTGAGAGGCTGGTGTTTTAACCACTAGGCCACCACGACTTGTACTAGGCCACCACGACTTGTAGGTTGTTGGTAGGTATACTGTTAACCTAATAGCGTAAACACATTCATCATCATCATCTCAGCGTTAATCCCAGTCGCACCAGTAGCTTTTCAGATTTGGAAGCTGGGGTCCGCTTTACCAGTCTAACTGCTGATTTTGGCTAAACTTCGATATTGTCCGCTGCCGTCTGACCTCCATAACCCGAAGGCGATATCTAAGCATTGCAGTTAGACCAATTGTTAGACTTTTGAGGGCTCCAACAACCCGTAACGACTGCCACTAGATGTTCGTATGGCAACCGGGACCAACGGCTTAACGTGCTTTCCCAGGCACGACCAGACCAGTGCAAATACTCATATTCATGTATAAAAATATTTGGACTGTGCGGGGATCGAACCGGCGCCTCCTTGCGCAACGGCCGCGTTCGCTACCGCTACGCCACAGAGGCTGTCAATAGCGTAAACACACTATTACTAAAAATTTGAATAATTTTGAAGTAAATATGCAAAAATGTGCCTGCTCAACGAATCTTGTTGAACTGGCAGAGTGTTACCCAATTACCCTGCAGTTATGGAAAACGTAAAAGTTTTCATATCCATTGTTCGTACAGGCGGTTACGCTTGTCATAATACGGAAAAATACTTTGCATCTGGAACGTTCATAAAAGTTACGATTGGGAGCATAAAATATTCGAAAATCGAAAAATCCTGTCGAGACGTGGTCCGGTACAAATGGCGGTAAGGGAAGGTCACCCTCTTTGATGTTATGAGCTGTCGGCGACGCGCCACGTTGCAAGGGAACCGTTGGGAATGACACCGTCCGCCACTTATATCCCTCCACAACGCAGACAGAATGAGTTACGATGTCATATTTACTTTTAGTACGTGTCATTTCGTTCATTTGCATGTTAATTGGTTTTTTGAAGAGGCAATTTACAAAATACTTGCCCCAATATGAAATTGGGGCGCGAAAACGGGCGGCAAGTGGGCGGTAAACATCAAACTCATTTTAGTCGGAAAATAGAACATTTTTACGGTAAGTAAAGGAAATTATCTAATTTGTATAAAATTTACTTTGGAGAACGGTAAAAAAAGCCTGCCTCCCTCTATAATAAAATGCGTTGGATCTTCGTGGTAATTGCGTAACCCACTATGATTAGCAATGGGGTTTCATTTTGACAGTTCAGTTCCACAACATTCATTGGTTTGTTTACGTTGGTGGGTAGACACATTTTTCAAACACACGAACCAATGGTTTAGCAATATCGTTCAAAATGATTCAGATTGAGATTAATATAATGAGTTACGCAATTAGAATGTCGTCCAATCTTCAAGGAGAATTATCAAACGTGATTTCCATACAGACGAAACTACCAGATCAAGTTAAAGTGCAGCCCCGTGCAAAAACTCTTGAGTTGTTGTGATAATAACAACACGAGAGCAAGTATGCAAACCAGTTCTACAAGTAAGTATCTAGATACTGACTTGAGAGCACGATTTAGCTTGCCACGAATACGAATACCCACAGTTAGATAGCTCAACAATTTGTGCGAAATAGCTTTATTCAAACACAGATTACATACAGTTTTAGTCAGTCTATAAAATTATGGGGTAAACGTCAAAAATGTATGGTTAAACAGTCACTAATCACTAGAAGTTTAAGTAACATTTATGAATAAAGATTTATAAGTATGTAATAAAATTAAGACACTTTTACACGTCAGTATTTTAAAACAAGATTGCGGCGGCGTTTATTATCAGATTGATCCCTGGAAAGGTTACTTAGTAAAAATATTATATTATTAGTATTTTATATGAGTCTAACCATGCAGGACTATGTTTGCACCTGCAGGGTAATTGCATAACATACCTATTATAATTAGAAATGGATTTCATTTTGACAGTTCAACAAAACGGAAAATTTTTCGTACATCTAGGTATTATGGAGCAATAGATTAGCAATTCTTCAAATTGTGCGTAATACACACGCAATGAGGGTGTTGTGCGGGTGTCATTATTTAAAAAAACTTTTTTACAAAAAAAACAACCGACTTTCAAAAACCACTACAAAGTGAAAAATAACTAATTTCGGAAGTCGGTGTCTTTGGTTTTGTATATTCTTTGACTTCCGAAATAAGTTATTTTCACTTAGTCGGTTGTTTTTTTGTAAAAAAGTTTTTATTTTACACTTTTTAGTTGTTAAAAGTACTATGTATTCAGTTGCATCCGGTCAGACTGGAAGCTGACGCAAATATAGTTGGGAAACGATCTAATTTTGTTTACTTTCATTTTTACCTGTAAGTATTCCCTCAACTGCCAATGGTCTTCCACATCAAATTTACTGCAGACCATTATTTTAACCCAATGGGTGCAAAGGTCTCATCAATATAAATTAATTGAATCCAAATACAAGGTAGCTACTGTAAATCGTTTAGGAGTTCCCTGAACTGACCTTTGTCATCATCATCAGCTCCCTAATGACAGTCACCACCCATCTAGGTGTAAGGTTCTTGTCAATACAAATTATTCAAGCACAAACACAAAGTAGCTGCTGTGAATTGTTGAGAAGTTCCTTCGACTGTCTCCCGGCTCCATCATCAGGTCTACTCCAGACCTTTATTAAATTGTAGTGCTTTAAAACACTTAATGAAAATGCTAAGAAATGCACTAGTCGCCACTGCAATTTTTGAAAGTTCCCCTTGTTTTCTCTGGTCTTCCACCATCAAACCCTGATATCCTTATCATGGGACCACCTTGGGAACGTCTTCTTTCCAACAGAAAAAGAATTATCTAAATCGGTTTATAAACGACGAAGTTATGCGCGATCGAACATAAAAAAAAAACAAGCATATATACGGTCGAATTGAGTAACCTCCTCCTTATTGAAGTCGGTTAAAAACGGGCTCCTCAATGATAATAGGACCAATTCTTGTTCGTACATATTCATATAATAAGTATGTACACATGTACAAGCACATGATTCTATGTCTGTAGCTGTAGTGCGCTTTATATGAAAATGCGCGGTTGTGGTGAGATCTGCACCAGTGGTATGACAACCTTCTTCATAATAGTGAGCGTTCCAGCGATATTAAAGCTTGTAGACATGTAAAATATGTCGCAGATACGTGCCATCAAAATATAAGTACTGCTTGCAGGTTTCACTGAAGTTCATTGTTCGTTTACAGTATTTTATACACATTCATGTAACGAGAACCATTGTTATGATTTCTTTGTTTGGAAATATTTGATTATTGAAGTAATTCGAGGTAGGAGGTATTCCTACAATGTACGTACTGCAATCTATGGGAAGGGAACCATAGTGAGGTCAGACCCTGAGTTTTCATTACGAGACTCGATCGTCGATATCGAGCGCGTTTGACTCATCGATTGGCCCGCTTTACGGTTGTAAGAACTCTCAACCAATGAGAGCGCAAACGCGTTCGATATCGACGATCGAGTCTCGTAATGATAACTTATGGTCATGGTAGAATTGTCAGTATCTCAGAGGTAGGTACGATTCGAGGTCCTAACTTGAAACTAGTGCTCAATAAAGGTAAATAAAATTCAATGCTGAGTAAATCTCGTATCACAACAAAACACTTTGCTGTGCCCGACAGGGTCTATAATTGATTCTATACTTCAATATACGAACTATTATTTAACACTAGCTTTACGCCCGCGGCTTCGCCCGCGTGGTGTTCAGTTAAATCGCGCTTTTTAGATTTCCCTCGGGAACATCAAATTTTTCCAGAAAGAACATAGGCTACCTTTAAGTAGCCTATGTTCTTTCTTAGGGTCTAAAGATTGTCTGTGTCAAATTTCATCAAAATCGGTTGAGAGGTTTAAGCGGAAAAGCGTAACAGACAGACAGACAGAGTTACTTTCGCATTTATAATATTAGTATGGAATATGGAATGCAATAAAGGCAATAAACATCATCTTAGCTTTTATCCCGGTTGCATCCGCGGCTTTCGCGTTGGAGCCCGGGGTCCGCTTTCTTGCTCAATTTCCACCATTTCGCGCGATCTTTAGCATCCTGTGGTGTGAGATTGTTGTCACGCATGTCATCTCTTACAACGTCAAGCTAGCACTTTTTTGGTCTGCCCCGCTTGTTCCGGCTCGGCGGCAAGGGCGGATCCAGCTTTAGCGCCAGGGGGGGGTCACATAGTCGTGGTCAAGTCATATGAAGTTTTAATTAAACTGATAATAATAGATACAATTAAAAAGAAGGTGTTTTAGTAATAAGTACTGAACTTAAAACACCTAATTAAATAACGAAATCAATTTCTTTTACGTCTTCTGCCGAAACATGTTATCATTTTACTACTTAATGGGTAAGTTTTTATGGACGTGGAGAAGTGTCAGTCCAGTGTGACGTTCTTCAACCATTGAAGCTCTTTGCCATACTTTGATTTTTCGTAACGTAGACGACGTACCACTGGGTGCTGAGAGGTGAGCTCAGACTGGGGGGAGACCTGACGTGTTATGCGAACGTCACACTGGTCACCGCCCGGGGGAGCTCGCTCAGGGAAGTAACGTTGCTGGTCACAAGTGGTCGGTACGTCGCCTAGGCCTGGCGGTGGCCCTGAACAAGTCGGAGGCCATGGTTTTATGGTGCCCGGCGGGCGCCTCCATCGACAGCCGGTGGGACTTCGGTCCTCACTTCCGGCGGCTGGCGCCCAAGTTGTTGAGGGCGGCTGGGGCGCTTTCAGCGTTGCTTTCCAATCTGGGGGGCCCGAGCGCCGCCTGCATCCGGCTCTACATGGGAATCGTGCGATCGATGGCCCTGTATGAGGCCCCAGTTTGGGCCTCTGACTTGACGGCCGGCAGTATCGCTGTACTGCGACAACCGCAGATAGCGATGGATATCAGAGTCATACATGAGTATCGCACGATCTCGTATGAGGCGGCCTGACTACTGGCTGGATACCCGCCTTGGGAGCTGGAGGCGAAAATCCTCGCGTCACTGGACCGTTGGCATAAGGAGGCGCAGGACAGGGGCGAACGGCCGATGCTGCGTCGGCTCGAGCTGCGTCGGTCGCAGCTCCGAGAGGTCCTGGTGGCACAATGGCGAGATAGGCTTTCACGCCCTACCGCCTCCTCACCATCGAGGCGATCCGGCCGGTATTGGCGGACTGGCTCGAGAAAACGCAGGGCAACCTGACGTTTCGGATAACACAGGTACTTTCGGAGCATGGTAGCTTCGGAAAGTACCTGTGTCGCATAAACAGGGAGCTGGACGCCCGGTGGCACTACTGCGTCGACTGCCGGAAGGACACGGCGTGACATACGCTGGCAGAGTGTGCCGCGCGCGAAGGAGCTGCGCCGTGGCCTTATCTCTGAAATAGGCAGTGACCTGTCGCTGCCAGCCATAATCGAGTCGATGGTCAGCAGTGAAGAGTCCTGGGATGCGGTGGTTTCCTTCTGCGAAACACTCGTCTTGCAGAAAGAGTCTGCGGAAAGGGAGAGGGAGATCTCGTCCCCTCACCCGACCCACAGCAGGCGTACCGGGCGTCTGCGGAGGGCGGATAACGCCCTCTTCTAGTCCCCCTTAATGGGTCCAGGGCCGACAGACTCGGGGACATCTGTCGACCCCTAAACATCAGGACCCTAGGAGGAGGAGCGAAGTGTTCCGCGCGCGCCACTCTTAGACGTCACGGGAGGAGTCTTACACCTCACTCAGTGGCTCACAGAAGCGGGCCAGCACCAATCGGGGGTTGCGGAAGCAGTGTTCGTTCTCGTAACCCCCGCTGTAGGGTGAGATGGAACACCGGGGTGGTTTTTAGTCAGTAAGAGTCTGACAGACACCGTCGCCCGTCCCGGGGCGGCGAACATCCATTAGGTTTCCAACCAGGAAACAAAAAAAAAACGCTTAGACCTTAGACTTACGAAGCTTAGGACCTTCAAATTCTCTCACGCAGTAAGACCGAAATGTGACGAACAACTGGGAAACAGTCAATTCGGATTTCGCTCTGGTGTCGGTTTTCGTGAAGCTCTTTTTGCCCTCAACGTTCTCGTACAAAAATGCAGGGATATGCAAACCGACGTACTGCTGTGCTTCATAGATTATGAAAAGGCATTCGACCGGGTTAAGCACCAGCACCTCCTGGGTCTTTACAGATATTGGACTCGATGGCAAGGACGTCAGGATTATCCATAATCTATACAAGAACCAAGTAGCTACAATCAGAGTTGAAAATGAGGAGACCGAGGAAATCAAGATCTTTCGTGGAGTTCGGCAGGGCTGTGTTGTGTCTCCGTTGCTCTTCAATATTTATTCCGACGCAGTGATGTCGTGGGCTCTTGAAGGTCTGGAAGCCGAAGTGAAGATCAACTGCAAGGTCGTTAATAACCTGCGTCATGCGGATGACACTGTTCTCATTGCATCCTCTGAACAAGACTTGCAAACCATTGTAGATAAAGTCAATTAGTGCATCGAGAAGGCCGGTCTGTTGATGAACATCAGCAAAGACAAAATTTATGGTGATCTCTAGAAACCCAGACTTAGGTACGCCCTAGAATATCGGTGACAGGTAAACAACAACAGTGAGCGGGTACGACAGTACAAGTATCTCGGTGCTTGGGTAAATGAAGCATGAGAGTCCGAACAAGAAACGACAAAGAACTTGCCCGAGCATCTTTTAACAAAATGAAGAAAGATCTGTGCTGTCGTAAACTCCACATAAAGCTCCGAGTCAGGTTACTGTTGTGCTATGTATGGCCTGTCGTCATGTACGGCTGCGACGCATGTATTCTGAAAGAGGACACTACACGGCGCTTGCAGGCTTTTGAAATGTGGTGCTACCGTCAAATGCTGCACATAAGCTGGACCCAAAGGTCAGAAATGACACCGTCTTTCAGCGCGTTCTAATGCCTCGAATGTTGTTGCCCACCATAAAGAAACGCAAAATAGATTATCTCGGCCACGTGCTACGACACGATACTCCAACTCATTATGATGGGCAAGGTAGAAGGAAAGAGGCGCGCTGGATCAGAGAAAAAGTCGTGGCTGCGAAAGATCAGGGAGTGGACCGGCAGTACTCCCGTCGAAAAACTGTTGCGTCTCGCGGTTGACAAAACCGAATACAATAAGCTGACGGTCAACCTTCAGGATTGAAGAGGCAAAGGAAGAAGAAGAAGAATGTACAGACGTCAACCTTATTGCTAAGCGATGAAGGCTCAAAGTTGATTGGAAATATTTGATAGTTTGCGATAGCTTCACCTGCTGTCGTCCGTATATAAATCCCCCTCGTTCAGTAAGTAGGCACCTACTTATCTACCTACGAAATTCTTTAAGAACATTACAACAATATTTGAGTTTGAACACACACACATAGAGTAAGATCCCAGAGCGATCAGACGTAACTTATTTTCACATGGATGAAACCTTAGGTTCGTAGTAGTGCCTCATGTACTTAGAATACCTGTGTGTTTGTGGAACTTGCCGAGTGACACCTGGGCAGGTACCAGGTGAGAAAGGTAACTAAAAATTAGAGTTATTTTACTTAAATTCTGATGGCTTCTAACACTGGCATAATGAAGAAACTGATTATGAAACAAAGTGCGTGTGAATAACATACGAAATATTACATTTGAATGTTGGCGGCCGTGGCGGCGGTAGCGCGGTAAAATTCAAATTTTGGAAGCGTTCGTTCCCGAATAATGCGTTTGCCGTCAAACAAAGTACATAAGTATAATACAAATTGATTAAATATGAAAGTACTTAAATAAAATCCTCCTGTGCTGGGTGCTCCTGGACCCAGCCCAGGGGGGGGGGGTCATGACCCCCATGACCCCCCCCTGGATCCGCCCTTGCTCGGCGGAGGCGCCATGGCAAGACATTTGTGACCGACGTAACATGTTCTGGACCGGTTATGGAATGCAATAAAGTATTGAGTATTAAAAACAAAGATCCCACTGGACGCTCCTCTCCACAGTTTTAAAAATATAACCGAATACACCATTCTGTTTTAATCTCTACAAAAGCTCGGGATATGTTTCAGACTCTTAATGCATCCTTTTTTGCTAACCTTTGCGTTCCTCGGAGAAATGAGAGTGAAAATCCCGTTTCAGATAATGTTTCGCAGTTTCGTTTAATGATAGCTATGAGCCTATGACTAAACAGAGTGGCGCTACCTGAAGACTGTTGTTTGAAAAGTGTAAGATGTCGTGTATGAAAACACGACGTTCATTTGTTTGTTATTTATTTGATTCTTTTGTTTTTCATAACAATTAATTAAAGACGCAATTACTTCAGTTTATTTATGCTTCGTATTGTTGGTAGGTATTTATATTTACCTTTTTTTTTTGTTGGGATGGGAAATCATCAAACGACTTCTCCCGCTCTGGGCGGAGCGGAAGGGCGTGTCAGACTTTTACTGACTAAAACCACCCGTGTTTCTTCGCTTGCCTGCGCGAGGGACAGGGCCACGGTTCATTTATTAACCAACCCGTAACCCTGACCCAGGAGGCATCGGTCTTCGTGGACCCCGTAAAGTAGAGTAAGTAAAATAAAAGACCTTGAAAATTGTCATTGACGCGTTATCTCTAATCTCTAATAATTTCAAGGTGAAGTAAAAAAGAGAGAGGTGGTCAACTTCGACCGTAAAAGCGTAGTATTCTGTACTCTGTGGTAAAAGTAACCTACTCGCGGTCAAAATTCTTATCTTCAACACAATGTTCTAAGTTTGGCTTTCAATTTTACCTAAGTATAAGTTTCTTGGGGTTCAGAGTAAGCTCACATCAACTACTAGTAAGTATTAGTTCGAGTGACAGCTCACTTCACTTGCTTCACTTTTCGGTGGTAGCCCATAACAACAGCTGCCTGCAAATGTTACTACCCACCAGACAAAGTCTTGCCGCCAAGCAGTTCGTCATGTTCTGCATGATGCTATTCGTGCATGATGTCTGGGTCTGAGCAGCTGTATTACAATATATACCGGGTACGATACACCAAATGTTATTATATCAGGAGTTTAGTCGTGGAGGGTCTCCAGATCAATCTCCCTTTTGCGTAGCATCACTGGTCGTGTTGTTGGGTTTAACATTGCATCACCTCGCGCAACTGCCATCTTTCTTCCTATTCACTTTTTCTTGAGTGAATAGGCTCTTAATAAACTAGCGCGCTTTACCATCAATGATTGCATCACTGCTTACCAAAAGGCGTGATTGCGGTTAAGCACTATTCTAAAATTATAAACAAAGAGAATGTTTCCCCGGTGATAAGGTTACAGAAGCGTATAGGTACTGCTGGTATTTAGAATCTTTTACGATCCTATCATGCTTGGTAGGTACATTTTATTTTCTTTTGCGTACCTACCTACCGTCCTACCGATATAAAATCCATCTTGAAAGGTCACACTTACACGCAAGTTTCAAGGGACTTGCTATAAATAAATCAAAGGGATGGTCTTTTTATATTATTTGGTTGAAAGGGTAATTCAGAAGGAATTATGGGATAATTTTTGTAAGTGTACCTTTAATCGATTTATTTGATTACTTTTAGCACTCCATTATCCTACCTATCACGGTTCATAAGAAACAACCTGCGAAGTTGTGACAGACAGCTAGACAGTGGAGACTAATAATAGGATCCCGTTTTTCTGCTTTGGGTACGGAACCCACTCTGCGCGCGGTAACGATAAAAAGGAACCTAATGATATTTCATTTATCCAGCTTTCGCCGCTTAGACTACCTTTTCGATCCAGCCGTCCCTTGCTGCCCTTTCCAGCGACGCCCTAAGCCGAGCTTCGTACCCCAAAGGGGGTGCCCTTACTGCGTGGTCGCTCAGTAGTTTTAAGTGCCCCTGGCTGGATTTAGACTCTACGTTGATGTTTGAGCCTGTATACAGTCGCGACGTGTTTAACACCCTATTATGAGAAACCTTATTTACAATTTTTTTTTAATGTAAACTTGGCGATTCTGCCAAAATCACGTCACACCGTGGTGTCGCGCCCGGCGCCTTATTGTGGAAACCTTCCTTTAGGAAGTCAGGATTAATCTTTTTAAGTACATTTATGTATAATAATTATTGTAAGTATTGTTTTTATGTTCTTTGTTTTGGCACCAAAACAAAAATACCTACTGAATGAGCAATTAAGATTCACTTGACATATTCACTTTGCATATGGTATGCTACTTTGTTCACCAATACTTATTTGTTACTGCTAGCCACACGGCTTCACCCGCGTTTTGTTTTTATATGTCCCGCTCCTATTGGTCGCAGCGTGATGTTAGCCTAAAGCCTTCCTGGATTAATGCGCTATCCAACGCAAAAATATTTTTTCTAATCGGACCAGTAGCTCCTGAGATTAGCGCGTTCAAACAAACAAACTCTTCAGCTTTATTCTATATATATTAGTACCTATAGATAACATAGCCTGCTGTTCCACCCGTTTAAGTCTCGATATCGTGGGAATATCGGAATATACCTAAGAAGTATCTATTGTCCTAACCCAGATCATGGTCTAACTATGTGCCAAACGTCAAATATTTATAGGTTTATACCTATAAATATTCTGGATCATATTATTATGATCCAGAATAATTTTGAAAGATTTTGCTATCCATTTATTCATATGTTCGAAAAATTTGTTTGGCAAACATCATAAATAACGCAATGAATGTTGTTGAACTGGAAAATGAAACCCATTGCTACTTATAGTGTGTTACGCAATTACCCTGCTGGTTTTTTATGCATATAATTATATATAAGTACCTAAATAGTTACCTACTGCATATTTTATTCCAAATATGTACAGCCGACAGCACGTCAAGCTACTACAATCTGACAAATATCTTTATTAGATTTTCAACTTTATATCTAAATTATTAAGGCTCAAGGTCGTCCGTTTAATTCCCTGAGAATAGCAATACCACAGTCTAAGGTCCGTATTCCAGAAGGAAACTCAAGCATTGATCTCTGCATAAGCATTACTTAAAATTAGTTTCAACCAATCAAATGGCTTGAAACGAGACTTAAGTGGAGTTTGAGTTTTGAGTGACGTTCTGTAATACGTGCCTAAAAATCATACAGTCGTCCGACGAAGACGTCTAGACGGAGCAATCATGCGGGGTGTGAGGGACGAGACGCGGGTAAGCGGCACCCGAGCTGCGAACAAAACAATGTTCGTAGCTCGGTATCTATCATTAAGGGCTAACACGTGTTTGTTTTTTTATTTGTTTGTTTTATAATTTGACATGAGTGTCAATTTTGAGTATAATTGGGGTGCTTGTTACGAAAAAACCATCCTTTTTGACATGCAAAATGGCGGACGTTATTTTTTTTATAATTTGATATGAGTGTCAATTTTGAGTATAATTGGGGTGCTTGTTACGAAAAAGCCACCCTTTTTAAAATCCAAGATGGCGGACGCCAATTTAAATGTATATTAATATGATATGGGTGTTAATTCCGAGGTGGATTGGGGTGCTGGTTACGAAAATGCCATCTAAATAACTTAAATCTGTCTCGAGTTGTTCCCTTAGTAAAGATAGAAAATTAATTAAATATAATACAGCTATCGATGTTGATCTACAATCCATACTAATATTATAAATGCGAAAGTAATTCTGTCTGTCTGTCTGTCGGTCTGTCTGTCTGTCTGTCTGTCTGTCTGTCTGTTACGCTTTCCCGCTTAAACCTCTCAACCGATTTTGATGAAATTTGGCACAGATAATCTTTAGACCCCGAGAAAGAACATAGGCTACCTTTTATCCCGAAAAAATTTGATGTTCCCGAGGGAAATCTAAAAAGCGCGATATAACCGAACTCCACGCGGGCGAAGCCGCGGGCGGAAAGCTAGTATGTCTATAACCACAAATCCATACTAATATTATAAATGCGAAAGTAACTCTATCTGTCTGTCTGTTACGCTTTCCCGCCTAAACCTCTCAACCGATTTTGATGAAATTTGGCACAGACAAGCTTTAGACCCTGAGAAAGAACATAGGCTACCTTTTATCCCGGAAAAATTTGATATTCCCGAGGGAAATCTAAAAAGCGCGATATAACCGAACTCCACGCGGGCGAAGCCGCGGGCGGAAAGCTAGTAAATAAATAATTTCATAACTATTGTTTATTTGTGACAACCCTGGCCGATGCGTTACTGTCTAGACGATGTCGGCATTTTACACGAGATCAAAGGCGTTGACCTACTGTATGATTTTTATACTGTGGCAATACGTTGTGCTACCGGTCTCGTTGAGCATAGTACGGAGTACATTGCAATAATTGCAATGTGTATTTATCGTGTGACAAACATGAGTCACGATTTAGCTTTACCTTTATCTTGATTTAGTGATGTTGCTCCCGGAAGAACTAACAGGCAATAATGTTCATTGAAATGGCCCTTATTTTTATGATAATCACGCTGACACGTAATACAAATAAAAACGTAAATACCAAACGCTTTGTTTATATAGGCTGTACTTTTACGCAAATAGACCGCTTCATCTGTGGGCTGTGGGCTACGGCATAAAGGAGAAAACAGAATATACAATAAGTAAACAAAACCCTATCCGATCCGTGAAGGTATTGTTAGGTATCGATAACTGATTCTACTAATGCGTACAAAGCCGGGCTAAACTTAAAAAAAATGCCCCTAAAAAATAAATATTACCTATTTTGAAAAAGCGAGGTAACTTAATACATGTGCGGTAGGCAACACGGTAGGCATACATGCGCGGGTGAAGGGGAGCAGGGCACGCGACACGTGGTCGCATCACCCATAATAATACTGTCTAAAATGGTTTTGTCACTTTTTTTAAAATTACCGAATTTTGGGGAAGTTGTAATTAATTCGTGAAAAAAAATCATTGTTTCAAAATTCTTTAGTATTGTTACTATGATGATTATGTACAATTTCATATTTTATTTGGTCATGTGTAATTGTGTATACTTAACCTTTCTTATCCTTTTGGGTCGGACGGGGTTTTCTTTACATAATTATGGTATTAAGGGAATAGATAAGTGACGAACTCCTAACATTACAGCGTTGGGATTCACTTAGGTACAGACGGCAGCACATCAAGCTCAAATATCATCAAATACTACGATCTGTCAGATTTAATTTTTAGATTTTCAACTTTATTTCTAAAGCATTAAGGCTCAAGGTTGATTGGGAATATCTGTGAAGTGAGCATGGAATGAGCAGCCATTCCAACTAATGGTAGGGATTACAAAGTGTATGAAATCAAAGCCTAGGGAAATCTTGTTTTTAGGGTTTCGTAGTTACCCCAAAAGGAAAACGGAACCCATATATACCTAAAAATCACTCTATTTGTTCATCTGTCTGTCTGTCGTGAAGTTATCAAGTTGAAATAAACGGGCCCTAACAAATACTTACTCTGGGCTGAAATCCCATGAAACTTCTAAGCCAACGCAATCAAAAGATATCGACACTAGCGATCTCCCAATGTATTGTACACGTGGAGATTAAGAAAATAAATAATAGCAAAATAATCAGAACCTCATGTTTGACAAGAAGCAATGACATTTCAAAAAATAATTCTTGAAATACTTATATTAAGTAGATATTACAAAGAACAAACTGCATCTTTCTTTTGTAGTGCGTGTAAAGCGCTCTACACAGAAAATCCCGGCGGCACAGCCCGCCGACACAACCGGGCGGCTTATGTTTAAAGAAGCATGTCGACAACCATTGGTCGCGCGTGTTGCCCGCCGACACGTCGGTGGCTAGCGTATGCAAGCGCTCAGTTGCCCGGCGACTTTTCAACTGTAGTGACGTGCTAGTATTTTAACTGTCAAATAAGTTTCTGATGTCGAGCCGCTGACATGCCGCCGGCAAAGTTTTACGACTTGCAATGACTGAAGCCGCCAACCTAGCCCGCCGGCAAAATGTTGCCGACATATGCCACTGGCGGCTTTAGTGTGTAAAGCGCCTTATATTAAACTTCTATTGGATGTTTTTTAATGTAATATCGGATTATTACGAACCGGTCTCAGGACTCTCAGACGGTCTCTTATTTCGAATGCAAACATACATACTTAGATGTCGAAAATTGAATTTGTTCTCGACTTATTTGGATTCCGGTGTATTTATTTACAGCGAAGAGAAAAAAGATAGCAATAGGTAAAGACGACAGCACATCAAGCCACTACATTCTGACTGATTTCATTATTAGATTTTCAACTTTATCGCTAAAAACTTAAGGCTCAAGATTGATTGGGAATATTTGACAGTTTCGAGTAGCTGGACCTGCTGTCGTCCATACCCCTATAGCCCTTGGTAAGACTCATAATCAGCCTATTATGTTCCCACTGTTGGGACACAGGCCTCCTCTCGGTGAGAGGGAGTGACCCGTAATCTACCACGCTAGCCCAGTGCGGCTTGGTTTTAGATTTTATTTTTGGCTCTAGGACATGTGGTGATGGTTGACTAGTAGAGAATGCCTAAGGCATTAAGTCCGCCTCTGTACAATTTATGTGCGAAAGAATAAATAAATAAATAAAAGCGCCTGATAGGGATCGAATCTACGACCTACAACTTGTAAGTCGCGGCCGATACCTCTAGGTCACCGCTGCTCTTGGTAAGAGCTCTCTTAGTAAGCCTGCCTGATTTTCATATTTTTTTTTGATTCGTAACGATTGTCAAAGCCTCAATAATGATAGCCGGGACCAACGGCTTAGCGTGCTTTCGAGGAATGAAGGAAGGGCCTATTTATTTTGGAATCATTTAAGTATTTTTAATCATAATGTGGGTAAGTGTGAGTGTGTGTGCGTAGTGTGATACATAGAACATAGTTGTTCCCCACCTAGTGGTGGGGAAGAACCTAGATACTGATAGGTACCGTCTATGACAAGTATAAGAACTTTTTTTATTATCGCTTACTGCTAAGACTATGACAGAGTAAATTCAACATTAAGGGTGACGCCAAACTAGACACACCACACCACACATCGCCACATCAACGATGAAATACCTGGGACTCGTCCTCGACAGCCGGTGGAACTTCGAGGAGCACTTCCGACGTTTGGTACCTAGACTTGAACGGGCCGGTTGCCCTGAGGCGGCTCCTCCCCAATCTAGGAGGACCAAACCCCTCCTGCCGGAGGCTCTACGCGGTGCCGTGAAGTCCATGGCCCTTTACGGGGCACAGGTGTGGGCACGGTCCCTAAGGAAGCGACAAGCCCGAAGCCTGACGGCGTCTTAGAGGGTCATGACTCATGGCCGTTTGGCTGATACGGGGATACCGCACGGTCTCCGCTAAAGCGACGAGCCTCCTTGCCGGATTACCCCCATGGCATCTGGAGGCTAAAGCCCTCGCTCACATGTGGGAGGGGCGAGAGGAGCCAAAACGGTGGAGGTCTGCCCAGCTTAGGTACAGCAGCGCGCGCCGTGTCGTCGTGGCGGCGATCGGCGACGATCTCTCGCGTTCGGCCCTGGTCCAGGCCATGGTCTGGAGCGAGAGTTCATGGCAGGTCACCACCTCCTTCTGCGAAGCAGTGATACTGGCAAAGGAGGAGATGGAGCGCGTGTGGTAACGGGAATCTTAGTGCCCTCAAGCATCTAGCCACCGCAGGAGACGCTCTGGTAGGGAGACAACATCGAACTCCTGGTCACCGTAGGCGTACGCTTGCGGGCGGCGAGCAGTGGGCACTTGGGCAGCCCGGTAAGGACCAGGCCCAAGTCGACGGCGACGACGTTGTGTTTCAAGCGCGCCTCAAAGAGATGTCAGCACATCGGACGGGGTCCACGATCGAAGACCCTCCCGAATCGTAGATGCCTCCTGGGTCAGGGTTGCGGGTTAGTTAAAAAAGAAACCGTGACCCTGGCACACAGGAAAATGAAGAAGCACGGGTGGGTTTTAGTCAGTAAAAGTCTGACACGCCCTTCCGCTACGCCCAGAGCGGGATAGGTCATTTGACGATTTCCCGTCCAGAACAAAAACATAACAAGTGACCGAGCTTTGTTTCGGTCCATTTAGATTGCTAACAGCACGCTAAGAAGTTTTAGTAAATTAATATTGAACATTCTTAATAGATTTCTAAATACCTACGATAATTATCAAAGTAAGTAGGTACCTTCTTCCTTCTTCCTCAGCCTATAGATGTCCACTGCTGGACAAAGGCCTCCCCCAAGGCTTTCCACGATGACCGGTCTTGTGCTGCCCGCATCCATCGGCTTCCCGCGACCTTCACCAGGTCATCGGTCCACCTTGTTGGGGGTCTCCCTACGCTGCGTCTTCCAGTACGTGGCCGCCACTCCAGAACCTTGCTGCCCCATCGGCCATCGGTTCTACGAGCAATGTGCCCTGCCCACTGCCACTTAAGTTTAGCGACTCGCAGAGGTATGTCGGTGACTTTGGTTCATCTGCGGATCTCCTCATTTCTGATTCGATCACGCAGAGAAACTCCTAGCATAGCTCTTTCCTCAGGAGAGAAGGCTCAGAGTCACACAAAGGGCAATCCCTTTGTGTGACTCTGAGCCTTCGTATGAGGCCCACACATACCTTTTATACCGACCAATTTAAATCATCAATTTCTGTAGTATGTAAAAAATCTGTCTACCATTGTATGCAGAGATGTCGCATTGGTAAGTTTATAAGTAGCTACTGGCCCCCATTCACTTGTTCACAAACTAAACATAATTTATAAGTAGCTACTGGCCCCCATTCACTTGTTTACAAACTAAACATAATTTATAAGTAGCTACTGGCCCCCATTCACTTGTTCACAAACTAAACATAATTTATAAGTAGCTACTGGCCCCATTCACTTGTTCACAAACTAAACATAATTTATAAGTAGCTACTGGCCCCCATTCACTTGTTCACAAACTAAACATAATTTATAAGTAGCTACTGGCCCCCATTCACTTGTTCACAAACTAAACATAATTTATAAGTAGCTACTGGCCCCCATTCACTTGTTCACAAACTAAACATAATTTATAAGTAGCTACTGGCCCCCATTCACTTGTTCACAAACTAAACATAATTTATAAGTAGCTACTGGCCCCCATTCACTTGTTCACAAACTAAACATAATTTATAAGTAGCTACTGGCCCCCATTCACTTGTTCACAAACTAAACATAATTTATAAGTAGCTACTGGCCCCCATTCACTTGTTCACAAACTAAACATAATTTATAAGTAGCTACTGGCCCCCATTCACTTGTTCACAAACTAAACATAATTTATAAGTAGCTACTGGCCCCTATTCACTTGTTCACAAACTAAACATAATTTATAAGTAGCTACTGGCCCCCATTCACTTGTTCACAAACTAAACATAATTTATAAGTAGCTACTGGCCCCCATTCACTTGTTCACAAACTAAACATAATTTATAAGTAGCTACTGGCCCCCATTCACTTGTTCACAAACTAAACATAATTTATAAGTAGCTACTGGCCCCCATTCACTTGTTCACAAACTAAACATAATTTATAAGTAGCTACTGGCCCCCATTCACTTGTTCACAAACTAAACATAATTTAAGTTCAGTGCCTCTTTTTCTTTCTATTGCATTATGAAAAGGACAGAAGATAAATATTAGTTTAGTCCTGTCAAATTTGTTGTTGTCAAATTATATACTAAGTAGTCCTTGACTGCAATCCCGCCTAATGGTAAGCAGTGATGCATTCGTTGATGGTAAAGCGCGCTGGTTTATTAAGAGCCTATTCACTCAAAAAAAAAAAAACTGAATGAATAAGAAGGAAGACGGTAGGTGAGCGAAGTGATGTAGGTAATGTTCAACTCAACAACACGATCAACGATGCTGCGCCAGAAGGAGATTGATCTGGAGACCCTCCACGACCAAACTTCCGACACAACATTTGGCGCATCGTACCCGGCACACATCGCAACACCCGTCCTCCGTACGGCTTCACCAGAAATCATACCGAACACGATGAATCGCTTGGCGGCAATACTTTGTCTGGTGGGTGGTAATTTCTGCCGGCAGCCGATGTTATGGCCTACCACCGATCGAGATATTTTTAGTTGCCATTTTTTTAATAGCGTCTAAAATGTCTAACGTACCTACCTATCTTAATTTGACAGGACTAAACTAACTTGTTATCTTCTATCCTTTTCATAATGAAATAGAAATAAAAAGATGCACTGACATTAATATTAGTTTAGTTTGTGAAGAGGAGATTCGGCAACATTGTAACATTTATTTGTTACATAACATTGATATAATATTAAACTAAGGTAGATAAGTCACTAGCGCACTGAAAATGAAGCGAACAAAAGATTATAATTCCAATCTCTTGCCTTACGTCACTCTCGATACACTCGTAAAAACAAACTACAAACACTAACAGCGCAAATGACAAACACTAGCCATATTTTTCTTCTCTATGCTCTAGATTGCGCCCCATCTCACTCACACTGTACCAACGTGTGAAATGTACGTAGAATAAAAAATTTGCATGTGTGTGCTGCTGCTCCGATCGGCACATTTATTTCGGTTAATTTGTTAGAGCATATCATATCTGTTTAATATTATATCAATGTTACCTATGCTGAGAACTGCGACCGCAGGTAACACCTGTTCAATAAGTAGGAATATATTAGTAAGGTCCCTACGTGTTTGGAATGTGAGCGCGACTTACAATAGCTATCTCAAAATCAATTCGTCGAAGAATATAAAATCCTCGTTCACATAAAATGGTCTCTTATCTTATCATCGCCGCAAGAAATTGAGCATAAACCCTGGTTTGGTTGCTACAATAAATAAATCGGGCGGGGGGAATAAAGCTGCCGCTTATCGCAATTTATAGCGGCTTACGAAGTTAGTAGAAAGTTGAAACGAACCGTTTATGTCATTGGAAAAAATAAACTCTCACAAAAGACGCCCATAATCGCCAGAGGGTGGAACAAAGCTGCTGAGACCGATGATGAAGAAATAAATCGCGTAAATATTCAAATCTCCTACGAGAACTTACCGCCTGGTACTCCGCTGCTCAAATAATTAATGTCTACATATCCAATTACTAATTAGGTTTAATTATGAAAGCTGACTAGGTATTCTTAAACTTTTAATTAGATCGTTTGAGATTTCACCCGCAGTATTATTTACTTAGCGCAACCAAGAGCCTTTCTCGGAACGAGCACTAGTGTAAGCTCATTACAGTCTGCCTTCTCCCAGGAGGTTCATAAAGGTGACTGTAGGTACCGAAGAGACACTATAACATTGTTGATTACACAGAAAAGACGAATTACTTAGTTACATTTGCGTGGTATTACGTATCAATACTTTTAAAGCATATAAAGGTACGTATAAAATGTCTCTAAGGTATATACGCACAATCCAAAACATTACAAGAAAAATACATTCGGACACCTGATAACATAATCTGTTAAATAATGTGATGGGAATATTGTGTGTGGTGGGAAGTGTATGCTAGTTATTTGGGTGGTTGACGTATCAAGTGCTACACTGTCCTCACCTCGAGTGTCGGAGGCTGCACCCGGAGCACAGAAACACAGAGAACACGGCCGCGCGCCGCCCGCCTGCCGGCACACTGCCGCCGCCTCGCCGCTCCGCCAGAGGGCGCGCTAGCTACGCACTACTGTCCCCCGTTCCCATCGATCCACCCTTCACGAAACCACCGCAACCCTACACCCCATAACGCTCTATCCCCCACGACATAGAGCTCCAATTACTCGCAGTTTAGTTTAGCTGCTGTCGGCAACCTGCGATGACGTAGATGAGCCCCTTTGTGATGATTCAAGAGGTAACTTTATTGACAAAGTACCTATATATATAACGTATATAAAATGTGGTAGCCCGTTTAGCTATCAAATTATTCACTTAACCCTTCGGTTGCTCAAAGCTGATTGCATTATCTATTAATTCTGATATTTTGCATGACAAAAACAAGTGAGTAACTAAGTGTTTTTATGGGATAGGATCATCTCATCATCTCAGCGTTAATCCCAGTCGTATCCGAAGCTTTTTCAGCTTTGGAGCCTGGGGTCCGCTTTACTAGTCTAACTGCTGATTTTGGCTAAACTTCGATATTTTCCGTGAAGCGACAGCTGTCTGACCTCCACAACCCATTTAGACTTTTGAGGGCTCTAACAACCCATAACGACTGCCATTAGATATTCGTATGGCAACCGGGGCCAACGACTTAACGTGCTTTCCGAGGCACAACCAGACCAGTGTAAATATTCATATTCATGCATAAAAATATTTGCACTGCGCGGGAATTGAACCCGGGCCGCGTCTCCTTGCGCAGCGGCCGCGTTGGCTACAGCTACGCTACGAAGGCTATCAGATGGGATAGAATATTGAATAATAAATAAATATAAATGTTTTTAACAAATAATATAACTTTATTTCATTTAAGAAAATGTAACTCATAACTCACAACAAATACATGTACATTTGTCATCACAACATACGATGGTTACTTTACATTTCATTCATTTACAATATCCTCTTAATATTAATTGACAAATATATTCATATATTTTAATACAACAGAAATTATTATATGTATATCATTATAAATATGATATGTTGCATCACATTTATATACTTATCTCTCTCTCTCTCTCAACATCATGTTTCACAGTTATTTTTATACATACATAATTTATATATATACAATATGTAAAGAAAACCCTGTCCGACCCACAAGGTTAATAAAGGTTAGGTAAACACTTGACCAAATATAATATAAAATTTTACATAAACATCATAGTAACATTACTAATGAATTTTGAAATAATCCTTTTTTCCCGGGAATTAATTCCAATTTCCCCGAAATTTGGTAATTTAAAAAAAAGTGACAACACCGGTATTATTATAAGCAAATAGCGACGCGACCACGTCACAGGTGCCGCGTGCCCTGCCCCCGCCGCCCGCGGAAGGGGTTGTTTACCGCACATGTATTAAGTTACCTCTTTTTGCGAAATAATATTTATTTTTTTAGGGGGATTTTTTTTAGGTTTAGCCTGTCTTTGTGGCATTAGTAGAATCAGTTATCGATACCTATGAATACCTTCACGGATCGGACAGGGTTTTCTTTATATATTGTATATAGTCACTCTCACTTCATATCTTAACCAAGTAGTAACATAAATATTAAATAAGAATATTAAGTATATAAAAATAAATAGGTATGACGTTTTAACAATTGGCGGAAGCAATAGTTACATTATTTTAGTAAGTAATTTGAATACAATAATATTAACAATGACTTTAATGTATTGAATTGTTCATAGAAATGTCGATATCAATTATGTATAGAGCAACAATATATTTGTCGTTGTACTGATGGCAACAACTGTCATAAAAATAACATTTTTTTTTTTAAAGAATCGGAATCTAATCTCTTCGTAAATAGAGACGGTTATGCTTTGAAGACAAAATCACTTTACCACTCGAAGATTCAAAGAACTTCTTCTTTTTTCAAGGTGAGATTCAACCTCAACCCTTGATCAATGGCCTCTGTGGAATAGATACCTCAATTTTGCCAATAACACGTGTAACAAGTTATGGAAATTCTTTGAACATTTTATTTCACAATAATGGCGGATATCGCCAATGACAGTTGAAAAAGACGGCCGCGTGAACCGCCTATGAGGGAGGTTTGAGGCAAAGGCTCTATGTAAGTGGCCACTATGCTGCGATATTTCAATGTTCTTTATGGATTATTTACTGAACTAGCTTTCCGCCCGCGGCTTCGCCCGCGTGGAGTTCGGTTATATCGCGCTTTTTAGATTTCCCTCGGGAACATCACATTTTTCCGGGATAAAAGGTAGCATTATGCTCTTTCTCAGGGTCTAAAGATTGTCTCTGCCAAATTTCATAAAAATCGGTTGAGAGGTTTAAGCGGGAAAGCGTAACAGACAGACAGAGTTACTTTCGCATTTATAATATTAGTATGGATGCACTTTTTACTACGTAAATCATGCGCTTTTATTTAGTAAACGACACTATAAATAATTTTAAAAGTCCAATGAAAAATACGCATGACACTCATTTTAGCTTTCCCGTCAAAACCCCTCAACGAACTTTAATTTTAATGAAAAAGAAATCTTACTTTTTTGACACGTTACCTACAGATTTGTACACTTAGTAAATGGCTTTTTAGTTATTTGAGGTAAAAAAAAAAAGAATAAGTATGTCTTTTTAATGACAATGTTTTCAGTATCTATATTATTGTTAAATACAGAATGGATTTAAAATAATATAAATGAAGAGCGATTAATTTCATTTGATTAAAACAGCGCATCCTTCAATTATATACCTCCGCACACAGTACGTATTAAATACTCAGGAATATGTTCCCACAAACACTCTAAGCACTTTGTTTTTTCTACATTCTGCTAGTTATTTAAACACTTTTGTACATAACGGTGACTTCAATGACTATCAACACTAACAATCCGTTTCTGAAAGCCTCATTAAATAA
This sequence comes from Sesamia nonagrioides, assembly GCA_017933935.1. Taxonomy (NCBI): domain Eukaryota; kingdom Metazoa; phylum Arthropoda; class Insecta; order Lepidoptera; family Noctuidae; genus Sesamia; species Sesamia nonagrioides. Next base: position 1,493 of record JADWQK010002089.1, on the reverse strand, counting down.
TAAGTAATTAATATTACTAGCGGCCGCCAGCGACTTCGTTCGCGTGGTTTAGTTATGCTCCGCTCCTATTGGCCGCAGCGTGATATTATATAGCCTAAAGCATTCCTGGATTAATGGGCTATCCAACACAAAAAGAATTTTTCAAATCGGACCAGTAGCTCCCGAGATTAGCGCGAACAACCAAACCATACAAACAAACTCTTCAGCTTTATATATTGGTATAGATTTGCCAGGTAAGCTAATGACTGTTTTGATTATAATATTGAGCCTAAAATTTCCCACTGCTTGGACACAGGCCTTCTCCCTGTGAAGGGGTGGGCCATAATCCACCACGCGAGACCATTGCCGGCTGGCAATTATCACATACAGTATGTTAACTAACAGAGGGCGTTCCCGTTAACCCGAAATAGTATAGCATACATACATGCTAAAAAAAAAATTTCCATTCGAAAACAAAATGTTTTAAAATTTTTTCCAATATGAAAATATTCAATAAAAATTTTAAATTGACATGTAAAAGAAACACACTGTACACGCGAACATGAAAGACGGCAACGTCGCAATTTATTTATGAATGACGAGCCGCGTATGCGGCGGCGATCTAAGATCTAATTGATTGATGTGTGTTGGGCAATGCAACGTTAGGTAGATACTATTCCGTGCTACTATTTTGATTTAAAACAGGAGGTTTCAAATTTATTTTCAATTATAATTTCTTTTTATTCGGATTATTTTATGCTTATTTTTCTATGCTGATATTTTTATTTTAATCTATTAATGATATATATTAACGAGTTTAAGGGAACGCCCTCTGTTATTTAACATACTGTATATTCGATTTTCTTGGTTCTAGGATATGCCGATATCCTATCGACTGGCTGACTGAAACAATGGCGCTGATTCCATTGTTCAGAAACTAAACTAAAATCAAGTTTAGTGCAACTTTATCCTTCTAGTTCATCCAGAATAGGACAGAAGATAAAATATTAGTTAAGTACTAAATACTAGTACTAGTAAATAAAATATTAGTTAAGTACTAAATACTAGTACTAGTAAATCGACGTATTTTTATTAGCCATGTGTTTAATCATGTCTTCTTCTTTTTTCAAGGCGAGATTCAACCTCAACTCTTGATCAATGACCTCTGTGGAATAGATACCACAATTTTGCCAATAACACGTTTATAGAAATTCTTTGAAAATTTTATTTTGCAATAATGGCGGATGTCGCCAATGACAGTTGAAAAAGACGGCCGCGTGAGCCGTCTATGAGGGAGGTTTGAGCAAAGTCATGATGTGGCCACTATGCTGCGATATTTCAAAGTTCTTTATGAATTCTTTACTGAATGCACATTTCACTACAGAAATCACGCGCTTTTATTTAGTAAATGTCACTATAAATAATTATAAAAGTCCAACGAAAAATGCGAGTGACATTCATTCTTGCCTTTACCGTCAAAAACTAATCTAGTCTAACCTACACAAACTGACAGT